>JAODOY010003649.1:0-11404 GCA_025399855.1 Forbesichthys papilliferus
GCGCTTGTGGATGGTAAAAATACGTGTGGATTATACTTTTGCGCTTGAATAATATTGATAGAAATCTACCCCCATACGTCACGGGCTATAAGACGGGCCAAATGAATCTGCTACACAAACACACACCATGCCACACATTTGTCTTCTTTTGGTTTCAGTATTACTAAGCGCGTTCACAGCTCATTGCTACTTCTCATAGTCCATTGACGGCACTATTTTTTCAGATCGGAGCATAGTTATAGGTATATTTTTCCGAGTTGACGGTACATTTAGCAAATCGACGTATTTACATAACCGGTGACGTCGGTTACATCGACTAATCGTCCCAGCACTAGAACTAATACAACATTTGACAATGTTGAGAGAGAGATCCCTTGAATCTGGAGATTAATAGATTCATACCGGAGTTGTTGGGAATTACCTTATTTTAACTACCCTTATCAGATTGATACATGTTTTTCATCTGTTTTATATTTTTTACAATTGTCCAAGGACACTTACCATTAATATTTTACCATTAATATTTTCCTAAACCTTTCTTCACTTTGCGTATTCAATCTCCACAATTACTCTCATTTAGTAATCTATGACAGGGATAGGATGTCTTGATATTTTGGCAGAATTTCAGTAATGTTTAAGTATGAATGGTTACATGTGTAATCTATAATTTTATTTTTTGTACACAGTTTAACAGGCACGTTCAATTGTATTTACTGTATGAAATGTAATACTGATAAAACAATAATCCCAATCTCAAAATTATGCAATGTGTTATGATTCAGTAAAAGTACAATTTTATCAAATAATAAAATGAAATCTATTTGTGGACGGTGACAGCAAAAACGTTTGTAAATGATTGGTTAACTTAAATGCAGAGCATACTCTATATGAGAGCACAATATGATCTTGTCTGTCTCTAGATGAATCTAATGCTGCATTCACATGGAACACGGCAAACCACTTTGTGGACGGCATGGCAAGAGGTCTAAATGGAATGATAATACTGTATAAAATATAAGATGTTTAATACAAAACAATACAATTATTTAGTGGATAATATTTTATGTAATTATACTTGTATTGAATAGCACTCTAGTGTTTTTGCACCAAAGTAGTTTCTCAGTTGTGAAGGCGAGCTATATCTGACACGCATTCCATCAATCCATTGTTGTTTTCAAGTAGCTTTCACTCGTCACACCAACACCACGGCCCTAGCTCTCAGTACGACACTGATTACGTTCAGTTGATACTCGGAATCAAATCACAATGATTTGAAGCTTTACAGAATGATTTTTGCGACAAAGTCAAACTGAAGCGAGACAATCCTGATCACCGGTTGTATATGTCATCTTGAAGGATGGCAAAAATATATTATTTAAACTTTGAACAGCATGCTATTTACAGTTTGCCATTGCTGGCATTTATTTGCAGGCCTCAACTAATTTTGCTGTCCTGATCATGTCCACTACCATGATATCAAGTTTTGCCGTATGCCGTCTGTCGCGTTCCATGTGAATGAATAAGCACCACCATCTCCGACCAAAACAAATGCTTTTTTTTTTTGCCACATACACACCGACTAACTTGCAAGCACGGCCTTGACCAGCTATGAAAGCAAACAGAGCAGCAACACACACACATAAGGAGTGTGATGTCATTCTGTGCTGCAATTAAATCTTCCATATATAATGCTATTTTAATGTTAAAATTATTGAACCTTTATTGGCACCTAAAACAATGCTATTAAAGGATGATGAAGGAACATACATGTTAAGAAAATGAGGCACACTCCCAATAGTTTTTATCTTTTATATAAATAA
Organism: Forbesichthys papilliferus; assembly: GCA_025399855.1. Lineage (NCBI taxonomy): Eukaryota > Metazoa > Chordata > Actinopteri > Percopsiformes > Amblyopsidae > Forbesichthys > Forbesichthys papilliferus. Next base: position 1,821 of record JAODOY010003649.1, read on the forward strand.
CATAAATAACTTACAGCAAAGAATAACATAATGCTATATGCCAGTACTGAAATATTGCAGTGATATCATGCAGAGTTCTACTGTAAATAGTTTCCGTTTGAATGCGATTAGTTGTGATTTGTTTTTTCTTAGCATGAAAAACAATTGAGATAAATGAACTGCCTGCTATCTACTTTTGGATAATAGTCATACCTGGTGGAAAAAATGGAATGTCTCAACAGAAATAATACAAAAATAGCTCTCCTCAAATAAATAGTGGTATTTCATATAAGGAACATAGAATAATACATTTTCACGTGAACCATTTATATATAACTAACTGTGGTGAGAAAACAAATTGCATAACATACGCATTTAAACGGTGTTCACTTTATATTTTAATCTGGACATCTTCTCAGCAGCAGCAGAACACTATCTTTTAAAATCACACATCGTTAACAAAGAGGGAGTCAATGAGCAGCTATTATGTATGTCACCCACCAGTTTGACCTATAATGCAGTAAGGACTTTATACAGTGTGGTGTTGAACTCATTGTACTTGTATTTATTGGCCCCTGTATTCATGTGCTATCAGCACCTGTACCAAAGAAAAGTCCAGCTTGCTTCCACTCATTGGTCAAGCCTTTCAACTTCATTCAATCTGTTTTGGACAGACTTTGTACATCATACAGGTCTTCTTAAAGGTATGCATTTAAAAAAGTTAATTGTGTAGGGGAAGGGGTGGTGTGGTGTGAGCATAGGAGTGTGGTAGGAATAGGTGTGGAGAGGAGTGTGTAGTACACCATTGTGGGGGGTGGAGTTTCAACAAAAATAATGTGTTTATCATACTGGTTTCAAAGGGAACCGTTAATGGTTTCCGGATAAAAGATATTCCCCTAATTAAACTGTCTAGAAATAGATAATTAGAAGAAGTTAGTATTCCAGCGCATTATTTTACATTTTACATTTAATTGTTTTTTTGGGGGAATAATATTTACTTAGCAGTAATAACTGATTAGAAGGTGTTTCCTTTAATTTCACATCAGCTAATGTAATTTTAAATTGCAATACTTTGGTTGGAGATCTTGACGAGATACAGAATCATCATATTGTGCCCATGTTCCGTCTGTTGTTCTCACAAATGAAACTGACAAAACAACACAACGTTTATTCCCATCTGGAGAGAGTGCACGCACCCATTGCTAATGAGTCAGCATGTGCTCTGTGCCTTTCCCACCTATCGTCACACATAGGCGATTGTGATCAAACGCATTGCTAGACATCACTCAACTGGCCTGTCCTCCTCCCTGCACTTCATGGGGATGAAGTGAGATGCGATCTGTTGTCTCCTCGTCTTTTTGCCCCGTAGTGGCCGTCCATTCTGAGACAGGGCTATGAACATCTCTCGGCCCCGTATAGTCCACTTGACAGAGGAGTAAGCATTGAAGTAGTTTTCTAGGAACACTTCCTTGAAGTTGCATTTGTCATCATATATTCTCTGTGAGAGATAGAAAAGTACTGCGTTAATTTGCGTTGTTTATTGCAAATTCTGCGTACAGATTTGGGATCAGAACGTTGAAAGAAATGCATGGTAAATGACACAGAGTTGTAAAGTTACCTTGCCTTGCAGTGTTCCGTTCTTATTCATGGAAATATAGTACTGACTCTTCACCCCTTTGATAGCTAGTATTCCACCCTCAGACACTGTCCTGATCTCCAGTATACCTGAGGGATTGTCACACATTTAGGTGGATGATATCTATTGAAGGACAGACATACAGACAGACAGACAGACAGCAGACTATACATACAAACTCCCATCCCAGCCTTGGACTGTGTTCAGCATTCATCTTCATTAACACAACGAGATGGGAGTTCCTGTGATTAATCAGTCTGCAGTCCCTCTGGCTTTATTTAAGCTTTGTTAACTGGCCTGGGTGGCCATTACACAAACCACAACCTAGGCAATGCCACATATGGAAGACAGATTAGGCCTTCCTCCCTAGGGATTGGACAAAACTACCTCTTTGCATGGGCTTCGCACGCTACCTTTCAAACCTGTTCTCAAGCTTTATGGGAGAATTTACAATAACGAAAAAATACTGCCAAACTATTTTGGCATGGGAAGTGGTTTGTGATGCAATATGAATGGAACCCTACCAAATATGTCAGAATATGCCAGGAGGTATTCATTGCTGTGTAAGGTATCTGCATCAAACAGCAAAAACAAGATGCATATATGGCTACAATTTCACCACAGGAACATAAACATAAAGGCTAGGGTGTCTAGATGTGCTTGTGGTTGTGAAAAGGTCAAATACATTTTACATTTGCCAAGCCAGCCAGTTAGAATTACACGATTCTTTATTACCATACCTTTCTTGATATACCAAACGTGGAACTGTTGCTTATATATTTATGCTTACGGGCTGCTGGGATCAATGTCAATTCAACACAAATCAGTGAACATCTAACCAGATCCAGAACCAGGCCAGGAGAGGGTCAACTTTCAGATTTTGGTGACTAGACATGTGGCTGTGATTTTTTAATTTGACATACAAAGCAAGGATAACAATATTAACGCCCTTCAGACAGACATTGAGCATGATCAAATCACAAACAGATGGCTCTTGCAATCATGCAAACTTTTTTCTGCATCCAACCAGGACTCCTCATTTTCAGTTTAGACATAATATATTAACATGGTATGATTCCTAACCTAACTGAAATCTATATTAAAAGAATTAACGCCACTAATTCCAATTAGGATGAAATGGTAGATTTCTTTTTATTCTGCCTGCCACATGGGAAATGGCAGTTTCCCTAAAGAGTCTCTGATAAATAATATATTGAGTTAGTAAATCTGCATGAAAATGTAGCTAGCAACCATGTGTTGTGCTTGTTATTACACCAACTTTACTGGACAGCTTCCAGGAAGAGCAGGAATGCATGATAAGAGTTGTTTTTGCTGTTGTTTTGCACGGCAGGAGGGCTGGACCATGCGTTATAAGACAGAAGAGACATAGCTACTGCTTTGTATGAACACATAAAAACATTACATTTACACAAACATGTAAGAAGGAAATGTGCGTAAAAGACAATGGTTATTACTTCATCTAGACCGGGAGGCTCAGTTGCTATTGGAAGCTGTTTAGGTTTTCTCAGATTGAACAGTTCACCATCTGGGCCAGCCTTTGGCTAGGGAACTAATTTGTGGGTGATCCCAAATTTTCTCTTGGAATAGTGGATTCTTGTTTGGCATCACTGTGGGTTAACTTTAATGTAATGTATGTAGACTAAACCTTAAATAATATTATCATTTTATTTGTTCAACCTTATATCAGTCCTTATTTACTACAAAGGCAAGTGTTTTCTGTTCTAAATGTAGAGCAAATTTTGACAAAACGTACCAACTTCTGCAAAAAACCAAGAAGGAAAGTTTCTGCTAGTTTATAACTAAACATTTGCCAATTGATCGTACAATAAAATACTTTAAACTATCCAATGAATCCATCTTAAGTGTGATGTTGAAGTATAATGTAGTGAAATTATTTCAGAGAAGGCTCCAACACTTAACCTTTTTTCTTACTTTCCTGTTTGCCTGATCTTATATTTATTATAAAGTTTATATTAATTGAACTTTGTTATTTTGTTATCCTCTGCAACAGATAACTAAACTACATGAACTAAGAGTCCAAAATATTCTTTTGGTAAAACTATAGCTCATATTGATCATTATTTTTTGCTGTCATGTTAACGTTTCAGTGATTTCGTGAGTAGAACACAAATGTGATGTCTTGAACAGAAATCTTCTTCATCAGAAAGTTCCTCACAGTGATTCACAGTGCAACTATTCAACCATGTGTGTTGTATTTGCTCACACGTAATCACACTTAGCTTAATCATAAAATGTTATTAGGACTGCTAAATTCAAATACGTAAAGTTTGATTAATCTAAATGATGAGTCACTGAAATAGACATGTGGAGATGTGTAAGCTGGCTTTCTGGTTTTATTTGGCATATTTGGTAAATCCACAGCTTTTATCCAGTATCTGTTGAAAGTATTAAAGCCAAAACATATAAAATGATGATTCACTAGGCCTACATATTATTTCGTGCTTCGTGCTGCTCTACTCAAATTGTTGCTGGGCATAATTCAGTGCTTTCTGCGTGCAATTGTCAGCCACATCTGGGTGTAACAATATTTCTGCTTTTCATCGCCAATTGTTATGCAAGCATCGTTTCCATCCACTCCGAGACATTCCCTGTCACGCCAGCATTCCACATGCACACATTGACTATCAGATAGAAGGAAATGATAGCTAAAACATTCTCACCTCACCAGCTAAATTATATTTCAACCATTAGGCTCTCACTAGCCTGTATACCCTAATTACTGTGTGCAGCACTAGGGGCAGGGCTAGCTGTCTGTGTTATGATAAACAGGCCACAACCGCACTCATGGTTGTGTAAGATGTTAACATTCCATATTGCAAGAAAAGCTAGGTGAATATGATAATTCTTTCCATTTCTTTTTCTGTCAATCAAGTCTGTTTCACGGCATCTCATTCCATCTCATTTCACACAGCGTGTTTGTAGGAGAAGAAGTCAAGCAGAACCAGTGTGAGCTTCTGCCACGGGACGCTTATGAGCCCTGGCTCTCGTCAAGCTATGGTTTACTTCATTACACAACTGTGTGTTATGATTGGGCTGCCCACACCTGCTCTCTCTCTTTTACCTCTGTCCCTTTGGCTTGTGTGACTGAGACAAATGAGCCACTAACACTGTGATTCCACCGTGGAGAACATTGGACAATAACACCTCCCACATGCTTCTGTCACCTTGACGGGCCAAAGGCTCATTTACTGGCTCAGTGCAAAGACCTCCACGCTTTAGTCCATCAGCCCACTGTCTTTCTGATCCAGTGGGTACTTAAGCAAGGGTTCCTTCTAAACACAGCAGGCAACAAAGCATTGCATGCAACCTTAAAGGCCTGGCATGGAGGCAGTCGTGAAGCGGTCCTTACTGTAGCAGTTGGCGGGGTCTTGTGTCCCGGTGATGTTGCCGTAGTCGTCGATGGTCAGGAACCACTGCGTGCGGCTGAACAGCTGTCGGATGCGCACGTCTCCTCCCTCCATGTAGTCGTAGTTCCTGGTGTGACGCTCGTGTCTGGAGCAGTTCATGATGGCGGCCAGTTGCTCTGGAGTGCAGTCACTACAGGCCACACACATGCTGCCAAACAGTAACACCATGTGCACGTACAATCCCGAGAGCAGATCTGGCAGGTTCCATGTCTGCATCCATTTGCGCATTATAATGCAATGCAGTGGGGCTTCATGGGTAACATACCGGAATGTGAGACGGAGATCCGTGCATTGGCCCTGTGCCCCCCCAAGACCCCACCCTCCCCCCACAAAAAAAGGTTCTCAACTCGGGGGACCTGCTTCTGTCTTCCTGCTGCAGGGATTCTTGGTGGGACGGCGAGGTGAACAGGCTATCTGAGGAGAGAGGAGGATTTGGAGAGGACTGGTGGCTGGTTTATGGGTGATGTCTCTGTATGGTCCTCAGAGGCTAGTGTTGCTTGCACCATCCTTTGGGGACTGTAGTCCAACAGATGATATCATAATCCACATTTGGGACTTTGACGCTCTCGATCTGTTTAAAAATAGAAACAAATAAAAAATAGTAATGGATTCAAAAAAGAATTGTTTTTGGATGCGTTCTGTCAATTTATAATATCACCAGCCGGGCTTGTATACTTCTTATTAAAAGCATTTAAGATAGAGGTATGCCTGCCAGAATGTCAGCATTTTGTTACACATCAAAGAAACAGAAACATTGTGTGCTGCTTAACACTTGAGAAAGTGAACATCTGTTTTTCTCTACACACACACAAAATATCTGCAACTTTCTCTAAGCTGTAAATCAAGTCTTGGACACAGAATTATGAACTAGCCAGTCATGCTTTAAATGGTCGTTCACTGTTATTTAAAAATGTATTTAAAATCACACTTCTCAATAAATCCCAAACTACATGTTTGTGGTCTCAAACAAACTTTTAGTTTTTTGGTGTACAAAAATAACCCATTGAATCACTTACGTGTGTTTTGAGTAACCGCTGGAACTAGGCAAAGGTGTGTTCTCCTTTTCCCTACGAGTCTGAGGTAGCAGACCCTTCAGCTGTAGACGATTGGAGTCGGTTGTAAACCGAGTCCAGTGCTGCTGGTGAGCTAGACAGGAGCTCAGCGTCTCTGTTACTCCCCACAGATGTCTCCCTGACTCTGGCAGGCTGGCTCTGTGCATCTTCCACTGTTGTTGTGCACTCCGCTTAGATAAATGCCTCCTGCTGACCTCACTTGAGAGCAATTAGAGCCCAGCCAGTCAGCTGTCCCGGGACAAGACGCAACGGAGCAACACCCTCCGCCTGACTATGTCTGTCACTCGCCCACTGGACATGAGAGGGAGCTGTAAACGTTTAGGAGGGCTGTGTTTTCCCTGGTAGGCAACGTTTGCATGGCACCTCTTTCAGCCTTAAAGATATTCAGCCCCTCCACCTTTTCAATGAGTAAATACTGTATATCCATATTCAAAGCATGAAGTGCACTTTAAGCAAGTGGAATATATGTGCAACATATTCTGTGATTGCAGTACAGGAATGTCTCGCCTACTAATACATATTCAATTAATGCTTATTAAACATGTCAAAACCACTTGGAGGGTGCATGCTGCTGATGTGAATCACATGTAGGAATTTATTTGCTCAGAGGCAAAGAAACATCAAAGAAGAATCTCGATCTGCACGCTTATCGAGATTAATAGAAGCAATATTTTAATGTCCAGGCTGGACAACAGAAGACGTAACTACTCAAAAGTAGTCATCTTAGTGTCGGGTCAAGCAGCATTTCACTTTCCGTGTTTATGGTAATATTTATCACCTAACATACCTGGCATTTTCTAGGGACTCTTCACTTCAAAAGTTTATATGACCCCTAATAATGCTCGCCGATGAGAGGCCATGTCTGCAGGCCTGAGAAAAGAGCACTTCTGGTCGCAGCAGGCCTCCCTCTCATCTGCTAGGCTGGTCGTAAAAGCCTGATCTAGGTGTCACTCAGGCCTGATCTTCTCCCCTCTCTCACCTCAGAGACTGCTCACACCGCTGTCTGCCCTACACGCTTGTTACAGCTCGCCACTGCTGACGTGAGCCACAACAGCGATTCAGAACCACCCATGGGATTGTCCAATGCTTTCTGTGTGGGGGTACAATCCAGGAGGATTTCCATATTTATTTAAACTTTTTTTAAAACTAGCTTTATATAACATGTCAACAATGGTTGTTGATAGGGTTGGTCAGAGCAATAAGTTACACACAACGGATGTTGAGTTGTCTGTTTTTAATATTATAGAAAGGCAGACTGACCATAAAAGTCTATAAACACAGTGCAATAGTATACCATATACATTTAATAAACAATACAAAAACACAAAAATATTTCTAAATAACACTGTTGCCATTCTGCTAACAGAAGACGGTGACACTTTTTAAGAAAATTCTGGGCAGGACGTCTATATACACCACAGAGACTATAGCACGGTGGGCTGTGTAGCCCGCTCCAAGCAGTAGACGCTCCATAAATAAGGAAGGCTCTCCCAGAGCTGTAAAGACCCTGTTTGCTGCCAGCTGCAGTCAGCTGGTGCACCACGTCTCTTGGCCAAGTCTTTAAGGAAGAGCAGGCTGCATAGGAACTTACCCGTGAGGGCTTTGTAGACAAACACAAAGATCAGATGGATGCAAAGATAAAGAGCCTCTGATCATCTGAGTTAAAATAGCGGGGGGATCCGTGTTGTGTGAAGCATACCTATATCAAAATGCAGCTGGCACAGATCGCCCCGTTTACCCCTTTCCAGAGTTTTTACAATTGATTCCAGTTCATAGGTTAAGCATGGCATCTTTGACCCCAGACGTTTAACCTAACGTACAAGTGCCTGGGTGGGAAGGGCAAATGGCCAACTGTTTCTAAGTGGAACGAGGTACACAAGCAATAAAAACTGAGATCAATATCTGAGCTATTGGACTAAAACCGCAACCCTTTTTACGTCTTTGCTATGCCTTATGTTGTTTTCTGACTTAGTGTAGCCTTTGAACATTTTTAAACACTGAACCCACCTTTCTTCAGCATTTCGAGGCTTGTTTATTTCCCAGAAGATACATAGATTATGTAATTATTGTTTTTATTGTGTGTTCTTTTTTGTTTACAAAACGGTTTCTTCAGTTTCAATTCAATATGTTTCAATAATACCACAAGGAGTTTTCCGCTATCCCCCTATCTGTCTTCATGTTTTTGTGCTGCATTTGCAACTGGCATACTAAGAAAATGAGACACTGATAAATTGGTCAATTATAGTGGAAATCATTTCAAATGTTTTCTACCTGGTCAAATGTAAAATCTGAGTCCCGATTTGATTTATATACTCAGTTAACTTACTTCATCGCTCAGTACATCTTTCAAAACAGATGATCAGATAGTGCACTCTCAGACTAATTGTCTTCGATACAAACAAAACGCACTCCTCACTGGTGAGCTGAGCTAGCTTTTAGCGTTGAGGCAACAGAGCCATTGTGCCCAAACCACTGGATTGCACCTACAGCATTCACTGTGTTGTGATTGGATGCAGTTACATGTATCAACTATCAAACTGGCTGCTAACACGTGTGTGTGTGTCTGTTTCACATGTGGTGTGTGTGTATGTGTGTGTGTGTGTGTGAGAGAGAGAAGGAGAGGTGGCTTGCCCGTGTTTGTGTGCAGATACTGTAGTTTAGTCGTATTGCTTAAAAGGTTGCATGCAGTAGCTGTGGGATCAAAGGCACAGAGAACAAGCCATTTACAGTAGCATAGACGTCCTGTGGCTGCAGGGCACAAGCTGTAGCGTGAGTCTCTGTAATTCACAATGCCTTGATGCCATGCTTCACATCAGCCCAGTGCTTTTTATGTGCTGCACCAGTGTCCCGATGACATTTGAACCAAAGGGCCAGCTCACTGTCATACACACAATACTGGCTTCACAATGTACACAGCATGACATGTTATTGATGTAGTTATTTTATGGCAGGTTGGTATACATGCCACATGTTATTATTTAAAGGTGGAGAAAGTGATGATGGAGATTTCCAAAAAAATACCACCTCTCTCTTCATTGCCCCATCAGAAGCTCTGCTTTCCAAATTGCAAATGCATTGCTAATGGCGATGTGTCTGCACTTTGTGTTAACGTTTACAGAGGAAGAGCTAATTGGAACAATATTATTTTTTATCTCAGCACACAGAATGGTCAGCTAACAGGCCTAAACATTACAAAAAGTGTAATTAGAATTCCACTTTTAAGGGATTATACAATCGAAGAATGTGGGAATGTCTTAGTTTGACTCTCTGAGGACGGCCTTGTCGCCCGCGACGAGTAAGTGCTTATCAAACATTATGATAAATAACTTTGCTCCCCTTTATCCTATCGATTTGCGGTCAAAAGCATTCAAAACCGGAGGCTTCAATGTAAATAAGTAGCCCATTTCCTACCTTGGGGCTTCATTCCATTCAAAATGTTGATAGGCC
>JAODOY010003650.1:0-11404 GCA_025399855.1 Forbesichthys papilliferus
TAATTAATATCTTTTGATACTAATTAATAGCTGTCAGATTACTTCTGAGAAGAAAACCGCAGTTATATACTCTCTGGTTGGCAATAATTATATTCCCGCAGTTGTAGTCTTGACTGGTCTCGAAGTAAAATCCCGAGACCGAGACCTTAAAAAAGTGGTCTCTCTCGCGACCAAGACCGGTCTGGAGTACTACAACACTGGTTTTGGCATCAATTAATTGTCTCTGGCCCCTTACATGTGATAGGTAGTAATGAGAATTACAGTAGGCTAGCTTCTCTGAACCGCTGGCTGCCTTACCACTGTAGAGATAAGTGATTCCTATTTGTAAATAACTGGCCCTCTTTCTGGGGCAGGCCGCGCATGTTGAAAATGGATGGCATTCACCCTACGAATCTAGGCGCCATTACTCTTTCTAGAAACATAGGTAGATGTTTAGCTCAGGCATCAATTTAAAGCATGTGCGGATACAGGATAGAACATTTTTAGAGGGTGCGGAGTCTGATAGTTTAGAGAACAGGGGGCAAGCACTTAGTGTGTCTACCATCAATACATCCTCAGAGGGTGTACAGTTTGACAGTCTACTTAGTAAGGTCTGTATGGATAGTGAGCATGTTACTTCTGGCAGCAGTAATATCTGTTTAGGAAATTAATTTATCTCTCATATACCTGTTTTGTTATGTTCCCGCTGTGCATCAAATACATTGAAATACAAGCGTCTCCAAAAACAATGTAATTTAATTCTAATAAACACTTACAGACATGAAGGGGAGAGATGTACACTGGCCTCTATTACAAAGGGAAACTAGAACTATGAGGGTTGGCCTCATCAATATTAGATCACTATCTTCTAAAGCATTGTTAGAAAATTATCTAATTAGAGAACATAGCTTAGATATGTTAGGCCTCTGCAAAACCTGGTTGAAACAGAATTAATTTCTACCGTTAAATGATGCGTCACCACCAAGTTATATTAGCTCCCATGTTGCTCGTTCATCCAAAAAAGTTGGAGGGGTTGCGCTGATTTATAACTCAAATATTAATCTAAATTCCAAAGTGAATAAAATATTATCATTTGAGTTACTTGTAATGCGGTCATCAAGCACTGAGCCCATTTATTTAGCCTTTATATACCGCCCCTGGATGATTTTACTGAATTTCTTTCTGATATTGTAACATTCAATAATAATATATTAATCGTAAGAGATTTTAATATTCATTTTAATTCTACATCTGAACCCCTTACTTAGGTATTTCCTAATATTATTGATACTTTAGGTTTCTCTCAAAAAATACATGAACCAACGCATAATAACAAACAATAATACTACCCATATGGAAAATATATAGATTAATTTGACTAAATGTTTATATGATTTATCTGAAACTTGTAAGTAATATATATGACAGTAAATTCACATACAATATCCTTGGTAAAAATCTGTAACATTCAACTGTAAGACATAAGATGTCACTTATATGAGACATATGCTACAAATAACATTTACATGGAATCACATAAGATGACCAAAAGAGTTGAGAAGGTATGTTCTAAAATGTCATATTTGTGATAACATCAGAATGTTAAAGTTTTGCATTTTCTCTGAGTATTAGCTCACAATTTCGCTCTCAACAATTTAATTTTACAAAGAGTGTTAAATGAATATTTGTAGTTATTAATTTAAGCATTCAAATAGCCATATAAAATAGGTCAAAAAATGTGCATTTGCAGAGTTAGTTTTTTTTTAAAGTATGTGTGCAGCACAAAATCTCCACGTAATATTAGGCAATAAAGCAAACACGATAAAAAGAGCCACTGACACAATTTCTTGACATTTAAAGATTTAAATGTTTCATATTATTGTCATATGACATACAACATGCATAGTGGCAATACATGTACTTGTTTCTACATGCCTCAAGACATAAGTTGATGCAACTTTTTTTGGCCATGTACGTTACATTTCAATACATACATGTTCGTGACATGCATGCCTTACACAATGTATTAAACAAGAATACATTTACATGTTGTAGTAAACTCTTTATCCTGATACAGTATGTGCTGTTACATAGATTTGACATGTTATTAAATTAAATAACAGTAACAGTAAGCAATTCGTTACTTCCCAGCTCTGCAACCATACATTAATAAGTCACAATCTTCACATTCAGTTCACATTAAATTATGTACAGTAATATCAATCAATATATCAATCTTTATTTATATAGCACTTTTCATACAAATTCGTGTAACACAAAGTGCTTAACACTACAACGTCATTAAAAACAATACAAAATGAGTAAAAACAATACAATATATAAAAACCCCAGGGACCCCAGACCCGCTGCCCAGCCAACATAATATGTCTTCAGTAGCGATATACAATCAAGCTAGACTGTGGACATTGAATGTAATTGTCTTACTACCTGGGCAGTGTTTATGGCTTTGAGAAACCCAGTGGTAAAGTGGACAGTTGCCACATAGCTCAGTGGTTAAGATACCAGACATCTGGCTAACTTATACACTGTGCAATTGCCATAGTTTCCTATTGGTAGTCAGCACCATAAATATTAGTCAGTTAAAGGTATTATTTGATCTTTTTGTCAGACTCCCTGCCGCAGACGGCCCTGCACATGCAAAACAATCTTTTGATGCTGTGGCTGGAGTGGAGAGCTTGATTTCATTTTCGTTTCTAGTGGCGGGGGAGTGTCGACAACTTTCAAGGCGGGAAAACATTGATATTGCCAGCAGCTTCGTGCAATTATCCAATGCACGAAGCAGGTGCTGACTGGAGGAGAAAAGGATTCTGCAACGACGCAGTTTGGTGAAGCTTGAGGTACAGTAACGCTACATTAAGTAAAATAACTAAAAGATTTTGCTTAAATTTTACATATGGTAAATGTATTTATGCTAACTATTTTTTCTGTTTGGCTAATGGTAACTCATTGAACGTTAGAGCAGACTCGAGGAGAAATGGATTCTGCAATGATGCAGTTTGGTGAAGCTTGAGGTACAGTAATGCTATGTTAAATAAAATAACTAAAAGATTTTGCTCAAATTTAACATACGGTAAATGTATTGATGCTAACAATTTTTTCTGTTTGGCTAATGTTAACTCGGTTAATGTAAGAGCGGACTGGAGGAGAAATAGATTCTGCAACGATGCAGTTTGGTGAAGCTTGAGGTACAGTAAAGCTATGTTAATTAAAATAAAGATTTTGCTTAAATTTGACATACGGTAAATGTATTTATGATAATCATTTTTTCTGTTTGGCAAATGTTAACTCATTTAACGTAAGAGCGTTAATTTAGCTATCTTTAGCTGACTTAGCTAACATTAACTTTTCACAGAGGCACGTTAGCAGGTCCCGTGGGTACGGTACCTGTACCATAATTCATTTTTGCTTTACTGTACCAGGTAAAACGTTTTTTTATTATACTAGTAATAACACAAGCTTAACGTTAGATGAGATCACAGTCAAAAGTTGTCAACTTTAAGCCTTGAAAACTTTTTTTATTTATTGGTTTAGAGACAAAAATATACAAATATACACATGTAGCGACTAGCAGGACAACAACACATCTATGAGACAGGTGTTTAGTTCACTACACACCTCTTACCAACTCTCTCCTCACAGCCATTAGTAAACCACACCCACCCATCCAGACTGCTTTAACCTGGACATGCTTTAGTTTAAACCTAATTAAGAAGCAGTAACTAACCAATGACTCTAGATCCTAAAAAAATGTAGAATGGACACAAAAACTATTACATAAACTTTAGTACATGCCGCTTTTAACAAAAAGAAAATATGTAACAAAATTCTTCATCCATCATGTGGCCTACAGTACAACAAAGAATCTAATTCTAGGGATACACTATAAACATGAACCAATTGTAATTGCTGCCAATAGATATGCTTTTATGATGATTTTGTGTCAAGCATCATGGCCTGAACATAATGATTAGGTAACCACAGAAAAAAGTTAAATAACAATTAGCCATAAAAAAGAGAGACAGGCAATATGTAGGAAAGATAAAGGAAACTTTTGATAGGCATTTTAGGCTTGCTTGGGTCTACCTTATTTGAACAGAAGCTCACATCGACAACTTTTCTGGGATGCAAACATGTTAATCACCATGTCTTTGAAGTCTGGAGACTTCTGAATAAGCTCCCGCTCAATGGACAGCATAGCCAGTGCATTCAACCTGTCTTGTACTATAGTACTTCGGGGAAATTATTTGATCCTTTTAAGTGTACTGAAACACCTCTCTGACTCTGCCAATGTCATGGGGGTTGTGAGAGCTATTTGTGTTAGTTTCAATGTTTCTGAAAAAGTGCTCTGAAGATTGTTCTCAGTAAACATGTGTAAAAGCGACATTGCCGACTTTAACCCCGTAAACTCCACACTACTGTACATCACCATTAGCTCACCTTTCAGCTTATCTTTGCAGATCATTGGTAAATGCTCACTTGTAATGTCCAGCTGCTTCTGGGGGAAACTGGTCTTAAACAGCGGAAAGAGTTCAGGCTGAATAAGTTTAAAAGACACCAAGTGCTGGGCTTTCTCAAAGCGGGACTTTGATTGCCCTATCATTATGTCACAGGCACTGTGTGGCTACTGAAAAATTATCAGATCAGCGCATCCTGCGTGGCATTTCTGCAGCAACAGCTGTGTCTGCATCTGGATGTAGCTGGGTGTCATGTGTGGCCAGCTTGTCCTTGATCTCTACTATGGAGCAGGAAAAGTTATCCAAAGCTTGTCTGGTTTTGAGAGGATCTGTGGTTCGTTTTTGAAGAATGCTGTATAGAATGTCAACATGCATGAGGGCAGAGTGAAAAAAAGACAAAAAGATAGTAAAAGTCACATCTTCTAGCAATGCAGACAGGCCGTGGGCTTGTTGGATTGGCACGCTGTCCCATGTCTGATCATTACGGATTTTTTCAAAACATTGTTTCAAAGTGTCTTGGTGTTCAAACCCGGTGTGGACAGTGCAGCTTTTAAAGTTCCACTGCGTTTGTCCTGAAGCTGGAATCCTCCTGCCACACATTTCAACCAGGACTGCAGTTCTCTTGGGGGACTTGGAAAAAAAATGTGGAAAAAGCAGAGATGTTGGCAAAAAATATTCTAATGGGTGTGAGAGATGAGCCGGCCTGTTGCATTACAAGATTTAACTGATTGGCATAGCAGTGCACAAAGTGCGCGTGCCGGAACACTCCCTTTCACCTGGCCTGCAATCCAGATGATGCGCCGCTCATTACAGCTGCCCCATCGTACGTCTGTGCAATCAGTTTGTTTTCCAATTTATAGGGCTGGAGCTTCTCCTTCAATAGTTTGTCAGGACCAACCACAGTTCTGTCCACTAACGCGGAGAAACAGAGAAATCTCTCCACAACGGAACCTTCAGTGACGTACCTGAGCACAATCACGCACTGGCTTACACATGCAACATCAGTTGTCTCGTCAGCTTGCACAGCTACAAATGGTGCCTGTGAAAGTTAATCTGCCAGTTTCTGTCCATAAACGGCTAACATGCAATCAAGCAACTCATTTTGACTAGTCTTAGACTTGTACTTCGCAACCTGTGTGTGTGACAGGTGGTCGGCTAACTGGCCATGTAGAACTGAGAACTGGTCAACGAGATCCAGAAACACGCCGTGCTGGAGAGAATTGGCAGATGCGTCTGACCCACGCAGAGATAGCTCATGTGCCCCACAAAATATTATACAGTCCACAATCCGTGATAGCGAATGCCTGTTTTTTTTTACCAGCTCGTTGTGTCTCTGTGCAGCGATGCGGTGGCCCTCATCGAGTTGACAGGCGATGTTAATTTTACACAGCATTGATAGCTTTACGCTATTTCCAATGTGACTTGTGCTGCATTCATGTTTCTTAATTTTGTCGGATAAATGTTTCACATCCACAATTCCTTGTTGGGTCCATGCCGTGTCTCCTCCAAAAAGCAAACAGGGGAAACAAAAAATAGCATTCTTCTTAGCTACACTTGCCGTTAGCCAGTCCCATCGCTGAAAACCAAGTAACATAAAACCTACAATTTTGTCGTTTGTCTTTTTGTGTTATTTTAACATAGTTTGGATGATGTGCCCCCAGTCTCTTCACTTCCAATTTTTCCTCCAAAGTCATTAAAGAAAATTAATTAGAAAGTAAATAATCCACCTGATTTATGATAACGCCCGCCATAATTTGCCAAAGTCATTAACGTCTCCCTTTACACTCACACGTAGAGTGATACGCTACTGTAGGCCTACTTTCCACTGTGATTGGTCATAAGTGACTGGTGGGCTAAATGAATATAGCCCACAGATTGAGAAAATCAAGGGGGCGTAATACGACACCTGTCACTCACAACGAAGATGAGTCATAGACTGTATGAATGGAAGCTGACTAATGCATTTGGGCTGTAAAAAAATAGCCCCTACAGATCTAACCAGCATTTTTCTACAGACTTCTTTGTGCTGTTTAACTGCTCTACGTTTCACCAACATTTTAATCAATTAGTTATTTTTTTTAAACAATAATTTTCAAATTGTTATTGAGAAATTATTTTATTTTTATTAAACAATATTTGTCTTATTTTTACTGTAAATGTTAGTGAGGGCTTAGCCCTGTTAGCCCATTTATACCAGCCGTCCCTGATCCTAATACTGTTCTATACTGCAAAGCATGGCTTTGTCAGTGCCCAGAACAACACATTTCTACGACACAATGAAATAGTAAAAGTGTTGTCTGTATAGATATGTAATATTGAAGACAAAAGCTAGCAAACGTTTCAATAGTCTTCATGAACAGTGCAGCACTGTTATAGTACTGTCAGTGCCTATGATATTTTGAGTATTCTCAAATAGGAAATTGTTAAGTACACAAAATAGAAACCAAAATGAGTCAAATGTAAATGTAAAATGCCTTTAAGGACAGTGTTTTTTTAAAAGTACATTTCAGTGGATTCTTTATGATCCAAAATATCAATGTCAATAGAGCATTATGAGCATGCTCCACTGATTGACGCATTACAAACATTTTTATTGCACATAATATCTTAAGCACACTGAATATCTCTCAAAATACAGGCATTAAGCAGTGTATACTATATTTAAAATGCTGTATATATTGAGTAGACAGTAGAAAGAATTGGCTCACGGCAAAGGACTATATGATGAAGCTCTGTGAAATGGTTTACACATCAACATTTTTACTTTTTGACCGGAGCTCGGAAATCTTGGCATTGATCAAGCATCCAATGTTGGAGAGCTGGCCACTTCTCAAGTGTTGCACCTAAATATGAACGATAAAAAAAACACAATGCCAGAATTTAGAATAGTAGGATGAAAGATAATATTGGCAAAACACCTATTTAAAAGCTGAAAACGTACTGTTAGATGGCATTCAAATTTTTTTTGGGTCCAGTAGTAGACAAGCCTCTCCTCCAGTATGTTTGCTCCCCAGAAGATTGCTCAACAGTATTTCCACTGGGAAGACTGCGGTGAGCAGTTGCCTCACAAATACAGTGGCCGAATTTGCATTATGGTCATAGGCCCATGCCAGTTTCTCCACCATGACTCTGGTCCTAGGTTGGATCTCTACCTGTTAAGACAAAGACACAAGTTGAGCATTTAAAGATACAAAACATATGATTTCTTCACCTCAACTAACTTAAGACATCAAATCTAAATAGATCTGCCATACTAAATTTGACATGGCGTTGTAGATCAATTGCTGTATTAATTTATTCTTAAAAATAAAAATTGCCTTAGAAGAATTGGAGACAGTGATGGAGACGCAGACATGGAATTGGACAGCGATGATCTTGGGTGGGGCAGCAAAGTGGCAGAACCCAGCAATGGTGTGGCAAATTCCATCCTGGACCTCTTATAAGGTGCTGCTGAATACATGATATGCCTCAAGCTCTGTAGGAGTCCTGGCACAGCCAGTCAAATGGTAAAAAAAAAAAAAAGGAACGCTTTCAAACCTTCCGGCCACTTAAAGCCCTGAACAGTATTGCCTATTCACACATTCATACGCCAATGGTGAGGTCAGCCAAGCAAGGCGCCACCTGACCACCGGGAGCAGTTAGGGTTAGGTGTCTTCCTCAAGGACACCTCGACACTCGACACTTAAGACCCTTTCACACATGCTGCATAACCCTGCATTTTAGAGGGACTATTTCTGCATTAGGTTATGTGTGAACAGGAACTGGGGTCGGTAAACCTTTTTATCTGCTCCCCCAATTTCCCACATCGCGACCTAGTTCATTCCATGGAAAATGCCGGTATGGCTGAGATGTGAATGAAAGCAGAACCAATGCAGAGACAACCACTTAATTCTTGTTCAAGAAGTGTTCACGTGGAGTGAGCAAACAAATCACAAGACCGTATTTAACAGTTACAAATAAATATTTTGTATGCCTTGAACATTAGTCTACAACGTTACTCATGCTCAATGTTACTCAATGCTCATCTGGAGTCAAATAGATTTACTGGGTTTGCTAGACAATGAAGAAATACTATCAACAACAATCTCAATTAGTTTTATAGACTACTTTACCACATTACCACACACTTCAATGTGATACTGTAGATATTACATAGGTTGTGATTTCACATAGGTGAACAAATATTGCGATATCGATAAACACGTCTATTTATTTATCCTGATTTTAATTGTATTCATATCACCAAGCCCTACCTGACAGGTGTCTTTATAGTCTACAACCAACCAGAAAGGGTCAGATGGGTCCAGTGTTCCTAGAAGAGAAAACAGGAAGCACATTACTGGCTGGTGTTCCTGATCATGGTTCATTTGGTAAAAGGCTGTCCAGTCAACTATAGTAGTGATCAACTAGTATTTCATTCTATTTGCTGATTTCTGAAAGGTTAGATTTAAAGTTTATAATAAAAAAAGATTCTCTAATACTGACAAGGAAATAAAATAGTTGAGATAAATGGAAAACCTTTTCCAGGCTTAAGGTTGACAACTTTTGACTTTGTGATCTTATCTAACGTTAAGCTTGTGTTATTACTGGTATAATAAAAAAATGTATTACCCGGTACAGTAAAGCTAAAATGAATTAAAGTAGAGGTACCGTACCCACGGGACCTGCTAACGTGCCTCTGCTAAATTAACGTTCTTATGTGAAACGAGTTAACATTAGCCAAACAGCAAAAATAGTTAGCATAAATACATTTACCGTATGTCAAATTTAAGCAAAATCTTTTAGTTATTTAACTTAACGTAGCGTTACTGTACCTCAAGCTTCACCAAACTTTGTTGTTGCAGAATCCATTTCTCCTCCAGTCAGCACCTGCTTCCTGCATTGGATGATTGCACGAAGCTGCACTACAAATTTTAACTCTAATTCGTCTTCTGCGAGCAAACCTAGTGGCAATATTAATGTTTTCCCGCCTCGAAAGCCATCTCCACTCCCTCGCCACTAGAAACGCAATGAAATCAAGGTCTCCACTCCAGCCACAGCGTCAAAAGATTGTTTTGCATGTGCAGGGCCGTCTGAGGCAGGGAGACTGGCAAAAAGATAAAATAATACCTTTAACTGACTAACATTTATGGTGCTGACTAGCGATAGGCAACTATGGTAGAAGTTAGCCAGATGTCTAGTATCTTATCCACTAAGCCAGGGGTGCCCAACCCTGGTCCTGGAGAGCTACCGCCCTGCATGTCTTAGATGTCTCCCTGCTCCAACACACCTGATTCTAATGAATGGCTCGTTATCAGTCTGCAGTATGCAGAAGGCCATTGATTTGAGTCAGGTGTGTTGGAGCAGGGAGACATCTAAAACAAGCTGGATAGGGGCCCTCCAGGACCAGAGTTGGGCACCCCTGCACTAAGCTATGTGGCAACTGTCCACTTTGCCACTGGCTTTCTCAAAGCCATAAACACTGCCCGGGTAGTAAGACAATTACATTCAATGTCCACAGTCTAGCTTGATTGTATATCGGCTACTGAAGACATATTACTGTACATAATTTAATGTAAACTGAATGTGAAGATGGTGACTTATTAATTTATGGTTGCAGAGCTGGGAAGCAACGAATTGCTTACTGTTACTGTTGCTTCATTTAATAACATGTCAAATCTATGTGACAGCACATACTGTATCAGGGTAAAGAGTTTACATGTAAATGTATTCTTGTTTAATACATTGTGTAAGGCATGCATGTCATGAACATTTATGTGTTTAAATGTAACGTACATGGCCAAAAAAAGTTGCATCGTCTTATGTCTTGGGGCATGTAAAAACAAGTATATGTATTGCCACTATGCATGTTGTATGTCATGACAATAATATGAAACATTTAAATCTTTCAACGTCAAGAAATTGTGTCAGTGGCTCGTTTTTATCTTGTTTGCTGTATTGCCTAATATTAAGTGGAGATTTTGTGCTGCACAAAAACTTTTAAAAAACTAACTCTGCAAATGCACATTTATTTGGCCTATTTTATATGGCTATTTGCTTAAATGCTTAAATTAATAACTACAAATATTCCCCATTTAACACTTTTTGGAAAATTCACTTGTTGAGAGAGAAAAAATTGTGAGCTAAAACTCTGAGAAAATGCAAAACTTTAACACACTGATGTTATCACAAATATGACATTTTAAAACATACTCTTCTCAACCCTTTTGGTCATCTTATGTGATTCCATGTAAATTTATTTGCAGCCTATGTCTCATATAAGTGACATCTTACGTCTTATATAAATTGAATATTACAGATTTTTACTAAGGATCTTGTATCTGGTTTGACTGTCATATATATATTACTTACAAGTTTCAGATAAATCATATAAACATTTAGTAAAATTAATCTATATATTTTCCATATCGGGCATGACAGAAGATTGCAGGTACCAGACACTAAATGCTAAAATGCTTGAGTGCTATTAGAACATTTTCATTAGATGCGCTTCGGGAACGTGCAACTCCGTCGAGATATATCCTGATGTACTACTGTTACAGGGAGCTCTTTCCAAACCCGAATACACAGTTGGCTAAAGTGTTTCCAGTGGATTAAAGTTTTTTGGAGACAGCTGAATTGTAGCTTCAGTTTAATTTCGCTGTGAGAATCAGTCTGGAAAGCTTCGGAATAATTTTGAATGTGTCCAAGTAGCAACTGAACTTTCCAATCAGCATCGTGTTCATAGCTATAGAGGTGTGGTTTAGGCAGTGGTGGGCCATCAGGGCTGGCCTAACATAAATCATGATCATAATTTGATGTAAATTAATTTAATTTTAAATTTACTTTCCCTAAATATATAAAAATATTATACATTATACATATTCTCTTCAGGTTCGTGTGGTTTTTAGGTTAGAGTTTTTATCCAATCAGAATTCAGCTAGCTTGTGTTGCCAGGCTGTATGAAATCT
>JAODOY010003651.1:0-11404 GCA_025399855.1 Forbesichthys papilliferus
TGCATTTTTTCTTGATGTTTGTTTTAAATTGCCATGTAGGATGGTTTTATATGCATATTGCCTACTGTTTGTAGTATGCTGCATTCTACACAGGGACTTCCGCTGAAAAGTAGTAATTCTAACTAAAACTGTAGCAATATATGTATTGAATGAATTGTCTCTGGGCAAATAAACGTTAAAGAAAAAAAAAAAAAAAAAGATGCACGCATACAGTATCAATATAACAGGTGTGATATTATACTTAAATCACAGTAGTAGAAGCTCCCCTGTACTTATAATTGCATGCAACGTTTACCAGGAAGAGATTTTGATCCAGGCTTCTGCACGAGTCCCCGGGCCCTGATAACCTCTACCTCGAGTTGGCCCTTCTTGTCCATCATACCAATCTGGATGTCCCCTGGGAAATAAAACAAAAAGCTCATCAGCATGGTGAGGTTTCTAGCAGAAAAACAGCCATGTGTGATGCGAGAAAATATTGTGTGTGTGTGTGTGTGTGTGTGTGTGTGTGTGTGTTGTGGCACCCAGCCACCCAACGCAGTGTCACGGTTCGACCACTAAGGGGCGCCATATATGAAGGATGCTATGTACCGGCTACATTCCTCCCAGAGTGGAGGAACACCAGGTGTAACCAATTCACTAATCAACACCAACCCAGGAAGGAAGATAGAAGAACCACACACCAGAGGATCAGGAGAGAGAGGTTAGTAGGCTACTCTCTGAAACCCGGTGGTATAAGTTAGATGTGGAGACGAGGTTGTATGAGGACGGATATTCTGGCATTTAGACCCTGGACCGGCTTTGTTGTGGATTTCCCTTGTCTGGTACCTTCTTCTGTTCCTCAGTGACCAGGGACCAATGAGCACATCCAGCCCAGAGGAGCGCAAAACAAAAGCACACATCCCTTCAATGCCTTGGGTGCTCCCTCAGAAGCTCTGCATTGGACTTACAGTGGATATAAAAGGTCTACACAACCTATGTTCAAATGCCAGGTTTTTGTGATGTTAAAGAATGAGACAAAGTTACATCATGTCAGAACTTTTTCCACCTTTTAATGTGTACAATTCAATTGAAAAACGAACTGAAATCTTCAAGGCTAAAAAATGAAAAATAAAAACCTTACAATAACACGCACCCTTAAACTAATACTTTGTTGAAGCACATCTTTATTTTATTACAGCAGTCTTTTTGGGTAGGCGGTATGGCACAACTTGACGTGACAATATTTGCTCACTTTTCTTTGCAAAAGCGATCCAAATCTGTAAGATAGCGAGGACATCTCCTGTACAAAGCACTCTTCAGATCACCCTACAGATGTTCAATTGGATTCAGGTCTGGGCTCTGGCTAGGCAATTTGGTGAAGCCATGGTTTTGTGGATTTGGATGTGTGCTTTGGGTCATTGTCGTGCTTAAAGGTGAACCTCTTCATCTTCAGTTTTCTAACAGACGCCTGAAGGTTTTGTGCCAAACTTGCCTGGTATTTGGAACGGTTCATAATTCGCTCCACCCTGACTAAGGCCCCGGTTCCAGCTGAAGAAAAACAGCCCCAAAGCATGAAGCTGCCACCACCATGCTTCATTGGTGTCCTTTGGGTGATGTGCAGTGTTGTTTTGGAGCTGCCAAACATACCTTTTGGAATTATGGCCAAAACGTTCAACAGTTTCATCAGACCATAACACGTTTTCCAACATGCTTTTTGGGACTTGATGTTTGTTTTTGCAAACTTCAGCTGGGCTTGGATGTTCTTTGTAAGAAAAAGCTTCCGTCTTGCCACCCTACTCCATAGCCCATTCATATGAAGAATACGGGGCATTGTTGTCACATGTAGCACACCGCCAGTACTTGCCAGAAATTCCTGCAGTTACTTTAATGTTGCTGTAGGCCTCTTGGAAGCCTCCCTGACCAGTTTTCTTCTAATAATTTAATCAATTTTAGAGCGATTTCTAGTTCTTACCAACCAGGTTATTTTAGGTTTTTATTTTTAAACCCCCCACCCCCCTTGAAGACTTGAGTTTGTTTTTAAATTTAATTGTTTTTGGTCCTTTATAGGTCACATTACAGGTGTAAACTGACAATGATGTATCATTCTTTTATCTCACAAAAACCTGGAATTTTAACAAGGGTGTGTAGACTTTTTATATCCATTGTACATTGCAAAGGCAATAGGACATTGTTTTGTGTTCCTATTTATGGAGCTGTGTAGAAAGCAGATTCATGTTCAGCACATACAGAAACCTGAAAGCTAACGGGCCATGAGGAGATATTCAGAGAATTTGACAAAAAGCTATACTATACTTCTTTGTTAATTCTACTATATATTCTTAATTTATTCTTAATAATTCTAAGATACATCAGAATGTGCGTGTTGATGTGTATGAATATCTAAAGTCTAGATAGCAAAAAACACATTAAAAAAACAATTCAAGTTTACTGTTTATTTGTTAAATCTTTATCTATGTATTGTTATTTTAGTTTTTTTTACCTATGGCATACGTGGCCAAAGTTTGCCTCCCTACTAACTGTGCAGGCCCCAAACCATCCAGGAAGTCACTGAACTGACTGTTGGCCCCCAGATTCACTCCAGAAAAGATTAAGCTGAAGAAAGAAACATAGGTTAAATAATCAATATGAAACATTAGGACCCTCTTTAAAACAAGATGGTTCACCTCAAGAGGTTTTCCTAATGAATACATTTCTATATGTTACAGAGTAACGAGTACACCCACACATTAGTTTAGACTAGTTGGGACAAAGTGATAAATTGCACAGTAAGTGAAGGGAGTTCCAGAGAAATGAATCATACAATGATCATGATCATATTAAAGTGTAGTCAGGGAGAGTGAGTGATGAATTCACTGACTTCCCCTCAGAGTTGCAGCTATTCACGCTGCCATTGTTGGACTCCTTGCTGGCCTGACGGCTTATGTTCCTGCTGAGCTCCACGGCCATACCAGTCTCCGTGCTCCTCTGAATGGACCCCCCTTTCTCCTTCTTACTCTTTCCCTCTGCAAGAGAGGACAAGAACAGTGGCGTTTTTATATGGAAACAATTCATGGGGCACAATCCACTTCAACAAATTTAAACTGTAAGTTAATAGTGCTATGCAAGAGCTTTTATTTTGATAGCGAATATCGATCGCACACTCCCTATAACTCTAACCTCTGGGTGAGCGCTCTCGTCTTGATCCTAGTACGGTTTACATATGGGCCGTTTTGCCTTTTGTGCTGCATTGTTTTGTATAAGCCACAGTATTGCCGCCTCGTTAAGACATAAGACATAAGACATGGTACCTGAGAGAAAATATACTCTGAAAATAGTAGCTTCTCCTATTACTTCTATTACTGTAGATGAAGTGAGTAGTATGAACTGCAGTCAAGATTAACGTTACAGGCTACTCTAGGAGGTTCGTATGACTCAAAAATACAGACTCACATTCTTTAAGTTTCAGTATTTCTAATATAAAACAATGCATGACATAGATTAAATGCAACAGGGTATTAGATCAGAAAAGAGAAGGGAATATTTAAAATTAGAATCAAGTTGACATAATATACTAAACAACCACAAATAATTATAAAAAGTGTCATCTCCCTAACAAATCGGTAAGCCTGCCTTACCTTGCCATGTTCTCATCCATCACGAACAGAACTTGTCAGTCATATAATCCCTATCAAACTGACCTTAATGCAATACCTCCTTCCATCTGTCTCTGTCCAACTCTCTCTTAACAAGCACGCACACGCACACACACACACTCACACACACACACACACAATAGGGAGAGCGGGTGAGTGGACCCCCAGGCCTGATGTTGCCTAATGGCTTTTCTAATGTCTCTTATGTTAAAGAGTACACTGCATGTAGCCTTTCTTATGCTCTTCCTGGTGATGGGTCCATCTAGTGTCCCCTAGCCTGGCCCATCTAGTGTCCTCTAGCCTGGTCCATCTACTGTCCCCTAGCCTGGTCCATCTACTGTCCCCTAGCCTGGCCCATCTACTGTCCCCTAGCCTGGTCCATCTACTGTCCCCTAGCCTTGCACTGATAGCAAACACCTGCCTCCCTGACCTGCTAAGTAATGTTCAGACATGACTTCTTTTTGGAAGCAGTCGGCCTCTTCTTTTAACATAATATTATTTCCCTCTTCTTAGACAACGATCGGGAAAGCGCAACTGGCACTTTGGTACACAGAATTAACTCTTCTGGTCGTGATTATGGGGGCAACCAGTGCATTTATCAGTGAGGTCAGATTTGCGTTAATGAGAGTGCACTTATATAATGCAATTGTACATACAATATAATACATTTGTTTGGTGTTGCATCCCTGATGGAAAACACATTTAATTGTTTCAATGTTATAATTAAATTTCTCAGTGGCACAAAATATCCAAATGAAAATGAGAGCAAGAGTGGGCAATTAAAATCAGCCTGTATTAGACATTTCCAAAATATACACAGGACTTGTGTGGGCATCCAAGTAGGTCACACACATTGCTTTAACACAAAAAACGACATAATCTAATAATGACTAAAAATAGAGTTACATAGCCATCCAAGAGCAGAAAAATTATATTAAGCTATTAGTTCCCATATTCTAAACAATTCAAAATTGCCCCCAATGTATTATTATTATTATTATTATTATTATGGGCTGATACCCCATCACCAGATACAGTACACTAGAGCGTTGCCATAGTGACTCACCGGGGCCACTGATCTGGGAGGTGCTGCGACTCCGTCGGTTGCCAACGATGGCGACCACCCGCGCGAAACTCGAGCGGCGCTTCTTGCCACTGCTGCCCACCGTGCCCAGCGCCGTGTCTGATTGGCTGCCGTCCGTGCGCTCCTGGGAGTAGATCTCGCAGCTGACGCTGGAGCTCTTTTGCATGCTGCGACCTGCTGACGCTCGCATCTGTCGACTGAAGAAGGGAAACCACAGGAAGCGAGATGAGATAGCGGGTGACCTTTATTAACCTGACAGGAAGCTCTAGAAACCTCTGTGTTTCTAGATCTTATCAGGTACAGGTTATAGCAGGTACAGTGTGTACTTGATATGTACGTACTTGGTAAGTTATTTCAGGTAGAGTATGTAGTAGTCATCTTTAACCCTGAAAGACCCATTTTAGTCCAAAGACAACATCACTTAGCTTTCCAAAAAACACATTAGCACATTTTAATTTTTAAGATTACATAGCCAATAGGTTATATTGTCTTAGTTGCCATTGATAGAACTGTTTTTTTTTTTTTTTTAAGAAACATTTGTAAATGTGTATATTGTATAGCCAAGTGACATCGGATATGTATCACCTCGGGTCTTACAACGTTAAAGCTGCGATATATCCACGTCCAAAAGAAGTGAATCAGATTACAGTACCATGCCATACCTTCAACTGAGCTGTACACGCTAAAGCACCGTTGTTGACAAGAGACATAGATAGACCGGTGGACTTATGACATCTAGGCCTACAAAGGATGGTCGGAGAGGACTTACTGTTTAATAACGCAACAGAAAAGATCAAACACAAAAAGCAAAACTAGCTATTTTCAAGCACAGTAATGTTAGCACACTGGGGTGAATCAGACGTTCATAACAATGACTTATTCTCTATGCATTGGCGGTCCTGGGCTAGTAATTGATGTAGCGTAGCATGTCTCCCGGCCTTAATTAAATGCTGTGGCTACGCGTCCTCAGACAAACTACTATACTGGGACAGATGACAGACTCAGCATGCTCTGGTGCCCCCTAGAGGTTTGGAGAAGCTGTTGCATGGCGCTCCCTTCCAGAAGAGGATCGACACAGACCAGCAACCTGGGGAAAACAGGCACTGTGGAGGGACAGGTAAAGTAAGGTATCCCCCACGAGACCATCCTGATCTTGCGCGGCTACAGTTTAACTCTGCTGTGAGAATCCTCGTGACTGAATCCGTGTGGCAAATTATCTGACCAATGAACGTGCTGATAGATAGCTACAGCAGTGGTTCAGGTGTGCCGACAGCGAGAGCGTGCTTGAAAGCAACACACACTCAGAGGGTTCATCCAATCAACTGCAACATTTGTTGTTTTTAAAGTGCCTGCCCTTTTTAAACAGTTTCGATGGACGCCTCCCCAAATGGACTTGTGTCTAACAAGCCACTGCCGGCTGAAGGGGTGAATGGGAGGAGCAGGCAGTGGAGGGGAAAGAGGGGAGGGCAACATCACACTCTGGAGGACGGAGGAGATCCGGGTAGTCATGACGACACAGGAGGCATGCAAGGAGGGATCTCAGACTTGCACTGAGAAGCACACAAACACACACACACACACATACATATGTTCACTAGCACAGGCACAAAACACCGTGAAATGTAGGCGCATTGTAAAAAAAAAATGTTGTTAAATTAAATGGCCGTCATTGGGCCTCATGTACGTCCGTTAGTGAGCGCAGTCAGACCGCTGTGTCATTGCATTTTACGTTGGATGTACTAAACTTGCGAATGATCACGTAATCTGTGCTTGGCACCGCCCTCTAAACTTGCTGTTAACGCGGCGAGTAGTCCGGTCTATTGCCGCCTTCACGTGCTATCGGATATATCGTATTTACGACATCATCATTTCCACTGGGACACTCTGATTTGTCTATGACAACTGAGTAGCCGCGTTATGTGGGATGGAACTACAAACATGGAGGAATTCAAGGCATGAGTTGATGCTAGTGTGTTGTAGTCCTACAGTTATGTGGGATGGAACTACAAACATGGAGGGATACAAGGCATGTCTGGGTGCTAGCATGTTGTAGTCCTACAGTTATGTGGGATGGAACTACAAACATGGAGGAATACAAGGCATGCGTGTATGCTAGTGTGTTGTAGTTACAATGGCAATGTGTTGTACAACGCTTTAACAAACTATTTCATAAAAAAATAAAAGGTAGATTTAAGTGAACGTGGTTTCTTAATTTGCCGCAGGGGCACTGGCTATAAATAGTCCCCTAACATTATTTATCTTTTCAGATAACATCTACAATAACAATGACAAACTCTGATAGGTCGTCAATTTATTTGAAAGCTGCTTCCTAATTGGCCTGCTTGATAGATCATCGGCCATGCACTCGAAGGCGTGACATGTTGTATTTACGAGTTCCGAACTCGTAAGTAGGAGCTTCCGACAACGACATGAAGGCAGTACATGCTCCAGCCGCCCATATCCGTAAATTGCGGCACCCAGAAGCAATTTGGATCAGCAGACTTAGAAAAAGAAAACAAGTTTAACGATCATGAAGTAGACCTATTTATAAATAGCATACTATATGTATCGTCAAACCTAAAGATAACAGGGGAGTAATTCTACCCCAAAATAATTATGTTTGGGTGACTAGCTTATAAAAATGAAATGAAAGAAATGGAATAAACATTGATTTTACCACCACACAAGCAATCAAATCCTTCAGCATGTCTCTCCATGGCCTATGTATTGGTCTTGCTGAGATTAATCTTGCCGTTGTTACCCTGTTCAAAAACACGCACTCACTTGCGCTTTGCATCGCAGTTTTCATACATTCAACGGAATAAGTAATAAATATCTCCTTGCGGGTGGGTCTCCTCCCATATTATTGCTCGACCCTCCTATGAATGCAGATGCATAAATTGGAAAGCTCAACTTGTGATCCTGTGTTTTTTCAACAACCAGAATTGCGCTTTAGCCATGTGGGTGCTGTTTGTACATACAATGCCATGTTTTAAAACGCCTAAAACAGGCACTAACACATTAGTACATAAGGCCCATTGTGTGAAATTGTAATTAAGAAATTATAGATTCATAATTTTACTGTAGTCTGGGAGTTCATTTTACAGACACAGAACACTCATGAAAACAAATAAGAAGAGCTCAATTAAGAGACACATAAAGAGGATCTCCAGCGGGAATTATTGCAAATGATTATGGTACTTAAGGACCAATGCACTGAACCCCACAGAAAACAAAGTTTGAACAATGTATCTTAAAATAGAATACAGAAACCCAGATTCTAGATGTAATTCTATACGTCAGACCCCAGGCAATAGATCCAACAATAGCATGTTAATTCATGTTCCTATCCAATCTAAAACTGCCCCCTAGCTGTAGCCTGAACCTGTGATTTATAGATGATCACATGCTATACTTTGAGATGATAGGATGAACATGCCATTAATAGAGTAGGGCACTTGACTCCAAGTCCCACCGCTGGTTTCTACTGCATTAATTATATCTCGCACAGTGCCACCGAGTCTGGTCTCCATAGAACACAGAAACACCCTGTGAGTGACAAGCAACCATTCTGTGGATGATGAAAGAAACACTGGCCCTCCACTGTAAGTCTCTCTCTCTCTCTCACTCTCTCTCTCTCCACTCTGCAAAGCAGCCCAGATGCACTAACCCTGGGCAGAGCTTTTGTAACGCTCTATTTCGACTGATTTGAGGTAAGGCCATAAAGAACCAGGACTCCTTTTCTCTCCTCCCAGACCTCAATACATTAGCTAGCTATTAAGCTGCAGTACATCACAGCTGGCTCAGCAAGGACCCATGGGATAGGGTCATTTGTCCATGTCAGCTGTGTGTGTGTGTGTGTGCACGCATGTGTTGTGTTTTAATGCCCGTAGGCATGCGTGTGTGTGTGTGTGTGTGTGTGTGCGCATGCACGTGTTGTGTTTTAATGCCCGTAGGCATGAGTGTGTGTGTGTGTGTGTGCGTATGTGTGTATATTTGCCTCTATGTGTGTGTGGTGTGCCAAATATACAGTATGTATAAAGGTTACAGCTATAAAACAAGCATTTGTCTATGATTGTTAAGGATGATGGGGGAATGGGCTGGGCCTTAGGCAAGCGGGAAACTTCGGTGCTGAGAAATTATTACAACGTGGAATTGCATAAAACCTGCAATTCACCTATTGTTGACGTTACCATGGACTCGTAAATATTGCTCAGTGTTGTTTATGGCTGATTATGGGTTTACGTTACATGTGTTTTATAGCTTTCCACCCACACTTTACCCTACTTCACAAAGCGTTGCTAGAGGCAACCTGGTCCTGTGAGAATACAGAGACACTGGTTGGGGTCTACTCTATTGATGTTACCTGGTCTCCCTGGTAACTCCAGTCACTGTATGCCTCCTGCGATTCAACTCCTCAGAGAAGCGTCTCTTCCCTGCAGCTCGCCTCCTCTGCTCCTCTGTATCATTCACCCCACAGGAGATCCTCTCCTTCTTGTCCTCCTCTAATGACCTGGACCTTGGTCCGCATGCATGTTTTCATTTCCACATTGTGTGTGCGGTT
Source organism: Forbesichthys papilliferus (assembly GCA_025399855.1). Lineage (NCBI taxonomy): Eukaryota > Metazoa > Chordata > Actinopteri > Percopsiformes > Amblyopsidae > Forbesichthys > Forbesichthys papilliferus. Next base: position 9,281 of record JAODOY010003651.1, read on the forward strand.
GTGTGCATGTGCATGTGTGTGCGTGCGTGCAGGTGTATGTGTGTATGTATGTATGTATGTGTGAGTGTGTGTATGTATATGTATATGCGTGTGTATGTATGTGCGTGTGTGTGTGTGCACGTGCGCAGGCGGCGCATGCAGCAGAGCAGCAACATGCAGCGGGTGGCGTGCACGTGAGCAAAAGAAGAGACGGACACACACAATGGGATTAGCATGCACGATTAGCCACGCATGTTATCTCCACACGCCCGCCTTGGTTCATAAAAGACGACGTATAACAGGACACTGACCTCAGCCTGCCCCTCGGACGCTCTGATTGGACGGACATGTAGCTGGTGCTACTCAGGCGGGAAGCACTGCTGGCACGGGAGATGGCCGACACGTCGCTCATGTCGCTGTCCGACGACCGGGCGGACATGTTGTCGCTGCTGCGCCTCTGCTCGGCGTACATCTACGCACACAGGCGGAAAGGGCAACTGGTAATGCTGTCATTTTGCCAGGGCTGGCTAGGTTACTTTTAAATGTAATCCATTAGAGTTACTAGTTACCAGACTAATATCGGAATCAGTATCATCATTTTTGGATTACCAACATTTTTTTACATAATCTGATTATTTTCCACTAAATTTTGGATTATCTCACTCCTAAACATTGTTCTTTAAAATGCCATCCAAAGCAATTTATTGGGTTAACATGCCAAATCTTTGTACTTTTGTGAAAGTTTATGTTGCTCATGGGATCAGATTAAAGTAGGACTTTATGTCAGTTTTTTATTGACTTTAATGAGATGATAATAGGAGAACAGACACATTTTAGGCATTTTTCTCCTACAAACATCTAAACTTCTGAAATCAGTTACTTCAATTCTAATGCACTCCTGCATGTAAAGCTAGAACTACACCAAGGCGTGGACTAGTGACTGGGCGTCTTCTAGCGACATCCTAATTATCATTCATGTCATCACGGTAGCTTTCAGCTACCATCTGAGTCTGCGCGGACAACGCAGAAAACAGCAACAAGGAAGTTGCGTGACTATTGCTGACAGCTAGTAAAGAGCGAACCACAACACTGACACCTCTCGCTGCCGATTCAAAATTTGAATTGTTAGAAAAAGTTGATAGAGCGTCAGGTTTCAGTTGATAGGAGCGGTCGCTCCACCGGCTACACCAAAGAGTCAACCAGCAACCTGGCGATCTCTGTTGATAAGCAGTCGCTCCCAAACACACGAGCGAAAATCGCTGCAGTGTAGTTCTATCTTTTTTAAGCAATACTGAACATTTGTTAAAGCGTTTTTAATCCTTCCCACTGGTAATACTTATTCTCTAATTTACACAGAATGCACATTATTACATTTAATTTAGCATAATATAATGTTACATTTAACATACACGTGTTTTTTATGTTTAGCTTAATCATTTGTTTTATAGTTAAAACTATGAAACAAATAATAACAGTTAACAATACACACAGCACATAACCTGAACATGTTAATTGTTACTTCTATATGTAGCGCTCACTTTGCAACTCCACATACATGAGAACAGACAGTAATTCAAATAATACAGGTGCGTGTAACTCAGATAAAGCCGGGCTTCGAGGTGACAGGGAGAAGGGAGGACTGACCTCCCGTTTGGTCTTGAGGTCTGTTTCTGGGTCGTGAGAGGCTGACGGCCGGTAGGAATGTACTTTCATCTGTATCTGTCGGGCTCGCTCCTCTACTAGCATGGCTGGGAGCGATGGAGAAGATAAACATAGGAGCAGTGTTGGGCATGTTACTCAGGAATAGTAATAAGTTACTAACCTCAAAAAATAATATTACTTTACTGATTACGCTGTATTAATGATTAATTAGAAAAATAGTTAATTAGTGATTGTAATAGTATTACCGTTTTGGAAATGATAATTAGTTACTAGTTACTGAAAAAAGTTAAAAAATATTATAGTTACTGCTCCTACAACACTGGACATAGGAGACATACATAATCAAAGATCAAGGTCAGTCAAACAGATAACAAAGCAGAAACTATATTGCAACTACAGTATATAGAAGGGGTAGGGAACCCTGGTCCTGGAGAGCCGCAGCCCTGCATGTTTTAGATGTCTCCCTGCTCCAACACACCTGAT
>JAODOY010003652.1:0-11404 GCA_025399855.1 Forbesichthys papilliferus
AGTGATGAGATCCCCAGGTCACCGAACCGCAACCCCTCCCCACCACGACTACACCTCGATATCCTGTCCATGAATATTACAAACAGGATTAGTGATAAAGTGCAGCCCTGGCAGAGACCAACCCCCACCTCAGTCCGATTTACTGCCGAGAATCCGTACACAGCTCACGCTTTGGGCGTACAGGGATTGGATTGCCCTTAAAAGGGCAACTTAAAAAAATGTTTTTACAGTATAGTATATTTTGTGTGACAATCGTTAATTCTGTGCATATTGAATCTTTTTATTGCAAAAATAAAAATCTACATTAAATAAGCTATTCAAAGTAAAACATTTAAAAAAAAGAGTACAGATTAATTTTCAGTCAATTTTCAGCCATTAGAAGTCATGTTTGCAGTTCGCCACAAGCAATTTGGGGGGCACAGAAAACATGGAGGAAGGTGATCTGGTCAGATGAGTCTAAAGCAGGGGTCTGCAACCTTTACTATCAAAAGAGCAATTTGTCCCCAAAACATTTTTATATTTATCTGTCTGGAGCATATCTGGGGCATGCTCCCCAGCAAATATATTTTTAAAATAAAGCACTTAATTCTGGTGACTTGAAAACAATATGCCTATGTCCAACTACTGTACACACAAAATATTGAATGGACTATATACATTTGGATATTGGTGAAATCAGAGGACACAGGCTGTCAATATAAAATATAATTTGAGATTATATATTGGGGGGGGGGACAAAACCTATATTAGGTTCTATATGGTGTTTATCAAAGCCACAGGGAGCCACTGTAGAAGGGCTCGAGCCACATGTGGCTCAAGAGCTGCAGGTTTCAGACCACTTGTCTAAAGTTTTTGGCCTAAATGCAAAACGCTATCTGTGGTGGAAAACTAAGTCTGCACATCACCCTGAACACACTGTTCCCACCGTGAAACATGATGGCGCCAGCATCATGTTGTGGGGATGCTTTTCTTCAGGAGGGACAGGGAAGCTAGTGAGAATTGATGGGAAGATGCATGAGCCAAATGCTGGGCAATCTGTTATGCCGCCCTTATACCTAACGACTTTTTTCCACCTTTAAAGTGACCTATAATGTGAACAATTAAATTGAAAAACAAACTGAAATCTTCAAGAGTGAAAAATGATAACCTGACAAAAACCTGGTTGCATAAGTGCACAACCTCAAACTAATACTTTGTTGAAGCACCTTTTGATTTTATTACAGCACTGTCCTTTTGGGCAGGAGTCTGTTAGCATGGCACATTTTGACGTGGAAATATTTGCCCACTTTTCTTTGCAAAATCTGTCAGACTGCGAGGACATCACCTGTGCACAGCCCTCTTCAGATCACCCCACAGATGTTTGATTCAGGTCTGCGCTCTGGCTGGACCATTCAAAAACGTTAATCTTCTTTGGGTGAAGCCATTCTTTTGTGGATTTTGATGTGTGCTTTGGGTCGTTGTCGTGCTGAAAGGTGAACTTCCTCTTCATCTTCAGCTTTCTAACGGACGCCTGAAGGTTTTGTGCCAAAATTGCCTGATATTTGGAACTGTTCATAATTCCCTCCACCCTGACTAAGGCCCTGGTTCCATCTGAAGAAAAACAGCCCCAAAGCATGATGCTGCCACCACCATGCTTCACTGTGGGTATTGTGTTCTTTGGGTGACCTAGATGTATGATTCCTTAAAGTCATCCCAAAACACAGATGTTATGTTTTTAATGTGCAGAACGTTTTGCAGGGAGTAAATTAATGAATTATTGACATAAATTGGTCCCAGATGCACATCTATCCAAACAAAATTTGACAGAAAAGAAAAATAATGTCTGTGTGCTGTGTGTTGAATTAGCAGGGCTAATACTTTAGAAACTTTGATATGTAAGAGAATTTGAAAGCAGTACCGAATGCCTGAGACCACTATTTTGATATATTCCATTATATTTTGAACTGAATTTTGTGTTTTTCTTTACATATAGACATTGCCACCAGATATTGGTTAAAAAAGTATTTGCATAGAAATTCACCAGAATGCAGCAAATGATTGACTTGCCTTTTCTTGGGGGCAGACCCCAAGCAGGGGTGATTCCAGGATCAGACCTTTAGGGGCCAGCCCTTAATGAGAATGTGATCTGTAGGCCTATATACAAAGACTTCTAAACAAAAAATGTCACTGTATGCTTATATCAATAAATAGGCTCCATTAATATGTTTGTATTTGCATTGGCGTAAATCCTGTTTATACTGAGGGAATATACAGTATTAAGCAAATGGGTATTGTGGTTTTCCCCCAGGAATTAATCAAATCAATTAATTTTAACTATTTACTAATCCCTAGGTTCAAACCTTCCTGCACATTCAAAACATCACACATAAACCTGCAGTAAGGAATCATTTTCCTAATTCCTAAATCATTTTAGGAATAATTTACATCTCAACTATGTTAGTGAAGATGAAGAATGCAACACATATTGACCATAACTGATTAGACTTAGACAGTATAATATAATGAGACCTTGTTAAAGCCTTAAAAATATTCTTGACAACAACCGTAGGCAGTCAAAATTACTAAACTGTGGTATAGTAGATGTTGGAAGGGCTGTCAGTGTCATGCCCCCTGGCTACCTTGTCTTCCGTGTGTGGCAGGTGAGCCTGTAGTAGGCAATGGCACCCCTGCCTACAATTTATGCTCACACCATTGAGTGGTTGATACGCATCCCTTGGATCTCCCAAAAATGTGTTTGTTCCGTCTACAGAAAAGACAAGTTAACTAAATCTAACGTTAAAGGTTTAAAGCATTATCTTAAATGTATTTCAGAATATAATCGCAATATATTTGTACTTAATATTTAGTAGGGGTGCTGAAATTATAGGGGTGCTTGAGCACTCCTAACAATTGGCTAAAATCGACACTGCCCTACAGTGAATTTTTAAAACATTTTTTTGTAAGTCTTGCTACCTGGATCCTGGATTACCTCACCAGCAGACCACATTTCGTGAAGATCAAGAACTTTCAGTCTGACACAGTGACCTGCAGCATGGGAGTACCATAAGGAACAGTCTTGGCACCATTCCTCTTCACTCTGTACACTGCAGACTTCACCTTCAACACCTCAGACTGCTAACTCCAGAAGTTCTCTTATGACTCAGCAGTTGTCAGCATTATCTCTGATAATGAGGATAGTGTGTACAGACATCTGAACCGGGACTTTGTGGACTGGTGTAACAAAAACTTCCTCTATATCAATGCAGGAAAAACAAAGGAGTTGGTCGTGGATTTTCATAGGAGAAAGCACAGGGGACAGAATGGTCTAGTTGTCTTAGTGTTTTGCTCCCAGTCGGAAGGTCGTAGGTTTGAACCCCGGTGTTGGTGCTCCCGGTGGTTGGTTGCACCTTGCATGGCAGCAATCACCATCTGTGTGTGAATGGATGAATGTGAGGCAAAATACTGTAAAGCACTATATAAAAGCAGTCCACTTACCATTTACCACCCCCCTGTACCGGTATACATTCAGGGGGTATGCATGGAGATTGTGGACTTCAACAGGTACCTTGGGTTCCAGGTTAATAATAAATTGGATTTTACAGACACTGTGGACATATATCTATAAGAAAGGCCAGAAGAGGCTATTTCTGCTGAAAAGACTAAGGTCCTTTGTAGTGCAGGGTACACTTCTGATGACCTTTTATGACTTTGTAGTGGTGTCAGCCATCTTCTTGTGTGATCTGCTGGAGTAGTAGTATCACAACTGCAGACAGAAAAAGACTGAACAAGCTGATTAAAAAGGCCGATTCTGTCCTGGGATGCTCACTTGGGTCTGTGGAGGTGGTGGGAGAGACAAGTACATTGGCACTTTGCACTTTTTGATAGCTGTTGTAAATAGTCTGTTTTTGTACTAGTATAAGTTACTTACCAATGGACATTGAATGGGTCATAACAAAATCTATCTATCTAATTATTGTAATCCTATAACTGCTAACTATTTATTTAGCTGTAATTTATGTATTATACTATTTATATTTGTTTTTACTGTTCATCACTTTATTTATTAATGTCCACTTTGCTGCTGTAATATATGAAATTTCTTATTTATGGACAAATAAAGGCATATTTAATCTAATCTAATCTAATCAAATTAAAATTATCATTAGGGGCTAAAGCCCTCTGAAGGTCTGATACTATAATACTCGCAGAATACTAATAATAATAAATACTTTGCAAAAAAGAAAAAGCAAATCATAACATTGACATTAAAAACTACAATATACATTAGTGCACAGACAAGGCAGCAATATTTAGCCACGTTAGTAACAACTGCAGCTAACTGTGATCATTTCCATTATTCTATGTTTGAAATCATTTAAAGATATTAATGGTCTTAACTTTAATCTTGGCCTGCAGATCCAGGACCGGTGCCAACTATTTGGGTGCCCTAAGCATAAATGCCTGTTCATTTGTTTGTCAGTAACATTTTATTGTCATTAAAACAACTATCAGTTCAAATCAGAGAAGGCGCAGTGCGCGGTTTAGTCAGAAAATAGAACATGCTGCTTCTACAACATCATAGACATTCCACTCTCATGCTGGTGTTGATATATGGTGACAGGGCGTCATGACAGGCCGCTGTGATTTAGTACCTTTAAATCATTCCAGCTGAAAACACTGGCTGCTCACTGCATTAAATATGTCATGTTGCTTCCTGCTTGTCTCTGATTATGGCAGAATCCACACCTGCAATTTCTTGCTTCACCCTCAGTGTTTTCTGTTCACTTATTTGGGAAGAAAACTGTACTTTTATCTTCCTGGTCCCAATTTCCTTTCTTTTACTTTTTAGCCCTGTTCCAGAGCAGGCTCATCTCAGGCTGGGCTCTCAATTAAACTGGTAATGAAAACGCAAATCAGCATGGACTTGGCACGGCCAAATATGATAGTGGAAATGCCCCAGTGGTGTCCTCATGTCTCAGAGGGCCAAGTGGGCAGCTTTCATTTAAACTGAAACACAATGCCGTCTGGATAATGTTAAAATGAATTATATTATTCAATATCATCAAGATTTTCATTCGTCAGCAAGAAAATTATGCTTTGCAATTACTTGCAAAATACATTGGAATTGAAAGCTGTCTGTTCAGTCTATTCAGCTCTTCAGTAAGGGCAAGCTTAGCTTGCTATTCCACAATAAACTAATTAAAATCAAAGGCATCAAAGATAATGCAGGTAATATACAATAGTACAGATATTCTTGCACATAATCTTTCAGGCCTTTTCCTGTAGGAAGCACTAATGCACCAAATATCTAGCACCAATTATCTAGTGCAGATGTTGACTCAACATCACACAGAACCTGGTTAGGAAGAGTATTACAGCATCAATTGTCTATTTATTTATTTTTATAGACTCGATTTGTGATTGTTCAGAAATATTTTGTCACAACCGCCAAATATTTAACACTTACTTTCTATTTTCATATTTTGCTGTACAATACTGTATAGTCCATCCATTTCCAAGTGTGTGGGCGATCAGATACATGTCTTTGTTCTTTCAATTGCTGTCACTTTCCTGTCTGCTTGATCCAGGGTGCCATTATCTTTTGATTCTTATTCACTTTTTCCCACAAAACTGCTTTTTCACACCACTACTTGTGAACAGAATATGTTGTGTATGAAATCCCATAAGATCAACATTTTCTGTGATACACTGAAGTCACTAAGATTACATTTTATGCCTGATGTATGGGTTTAGTGAGGCAGGGTTTCAAAATATCTGCATGCATTAATGACAAGCTGTAAATAGCTAAAAAAAGAGCTAAAAGCTCAAGTTATATTTAGTCTACATTATATTTAGAACACACAAAATGCTATATTTGGATAAATATACATTTTACTGCTCATTAGAATTCGTTACATTATTGAGTAGACTACCTATATTCCTATTGTATAAAGCTCTGTGACAGACGTTGTATGCCCGTGTCAGACATTTGTTGCCCCCTAGTGGTAAATCCTTAAAAACGCTCGTAGCCAAATTTTCAGGAGCGGAAAGGTTGGTACTTTACTTATATTTATGGTACAATTTGTTATCTACCACGTACTGTACGCAATATTGTGTATGAAATAAAACAGTAGGCCACCATAACCTCCATAAACTTAGACTAGGTAGAAATATCTGACAGAATGTGGGACACCCGTTTCATTGGAAGGATTTCTTTCTAATTCCACCAAGACATTTGGTCATTAATGTTTTCTTAACGCAAGTTTCACACATAAAGTATTTATTGTAGCCTACAAATTACACACGGTTAGTCAGCATTTGATAGCCACAGGCATGGAAGAGAGAAACTTAAACAGGGGCTATGATGGTGTTGTATGCATATCCTTTTTGTTATTATATTTATCATTATGAATAAGTATTATTATTATTAATAAAAATAATAATAATAATAATGATAATAACAAAAAAGATATGCATACAACACCATTATAGCCCCTGTTCAAGAATAGCTGCGAACAAACATCAGTGTATTCTTTAACAGTAACAACAATAACAACAACCACCTAGGTCTTTCTTTCATCCATTCCTCTCTTCCATGCCTGTGGCTATCTTATGCTGACTAACCGTGTGTAATTATTAGGCGACAATAGATACTTTATGTGTAGAAACTTGCGTTAATAAAATAAATTATTATTATTATTATTAATAATAATAACAATAATAATATAATACTGTAGCCTATAAGTTCCTATAGTGTTAGTAAATTCTAACACTATAGTAACTTATAGTAGTGGAATAGGTGCCTCAATCGGCCACTTACTTTCTAGCTATAGGTTTCTATAGCCCATATCATTCAAAGAAAGTGATCATATTATGTTGTATATTCTGGTGATTTATACACACACACATTGATTCTGAAATGGATCAAATAGAACGATACAGGTGGTCTTAGTTTAACATGATAAGAGATATGCATTTTAAATAAGCATGAAACCGACATTACAAATCTAGACTTGTCAATAGGCTTAGCCAATGTCATAATTTCTCTTCTTGTTATTTGGAAATACGGCAATTAATATGAAAGCACGGGAATTAGTGCATGAACGTCATCCACGGTGTATTGGCCATTATCTGAGGAAACTTGAATCCCATTACTCTCCCTCATGAATAAAACAACAAAAATCTGTATGCCTGAGTGTCACGGCCTCCCTCCAGTCCCACGCCTGGAGGAGCCAAAGTTCTACATTTTTAGCTACTCCCCAACCTTAAAGTGCGACATGTCAACAAAAATCAACAGAGCTTTAATAATAGCGCTGCGAAGAATGAAGTCACCTCATCTTATTTGAGAGAGAAAGTATATCCCTCCTATATCACGCACACGATGTTATTTTGCACTCCCTGCTGCAACTGCACAAAAAACACAGTCTTAACGCTTTCTGGACAGCTATCATATCCTGACTTTTCTATTTTTTAGATGCGGGTTTTCTTTTTGTTTTCAATTTTCTCATCGCTTCGATGTACACTGGACTGCGCAAACAGGCATATATTTTCATCCTGAAACAAATTGTTCATCAAGTGAAGTGTGGATGTAATTTGGATTGGCTGGGAAGTGGTTCTTGTCCTATTGGAGTTTAATAACGGTATAGAATGTCTTTGCCAGGAACGGTCCCACGAATGATGCGACCGGCGCCTGGACAGAATTATCCCCGCACGGGCTTCCCTTTGGAAGGTAGGGTTTAATTTTTTTAATTGTTTAAATTTTTTAAAAATAAATGTAGGATCATTTGTTTAGGCCTATATCGGCCTATTTAATGATACTCAAACCAATTGTGAATGTGTTAATACGTAATAGAAAATGTTTGTCTTTTTGAATTTATTAATAGTCCCTATATGAACTTTGTGCTCAAGTAGCCCTAATAGTGTCCCGAAGATCATCAAGCGCCATTTAAATGGAGACCTTTGGGCAAGACGATTAACCTATATGCTGCATGTTGCTGCAGGAATTGAAAATAAAACACACCAACAAGAAGAATGAACATATTTATAATGTTTTTGTAGGTAGCTATACAGCATAAGAGGGACGAGGCTAGGTTACGTTTACTGGCTACGTTTGATTTCTGATTTCCTGAACATGACAATATTCCTAAACTGTTCAGGATATAGGCCTACTAATATTCCACTAACATGTTAGTTTAGGCTACATCTATGGGTAGGCCTACATATGCTTATGGAATTCCTATGGAATTCATATTGCTATTGTTTAAAGGGCTATGCCTTTTAAACAATATATAGGAACGAATTTTCTTATGGCTATACATTTCAAACTGCCTAATGTTCTAAAATATGGCCAAATGGAACGGCTGGAGCCAGTCGATTTATTTTTACTGTAGAAAATATGTTAAATGAAAGAAAATAATAAAAACATATGAGATAGAAATTTTGCGTATTTGCTCAAATGGCGGCTTATAAGTATTCGGCCTACAACATTTGCACCATAAAGTAGCCTACACCATACAAACTGCCAACTATTGCCAAAGTTATAAGTTAGTTTATGCATTTAGATCACACTATTCGATACGTTCAATCGGTCCGTTTAGCTTTAGTTTAGTTTAATTATATAATTAATAGGAGACAGGATGGTCTAGCGGTCTGGGTGTTGGGCTTCCAGCCTCTTGGATTCAAACCTTGGTGTTGACCTACCTGTAAGCATCCATGAGCAAGATGCCTAACCCCTATCTGTAGTTGGTTGCATGGCAGCAATCACCATCGGTGTATGAATGTGTGTGTGACTGGGTGAATGTCAGGCAACACTGTAAAGCGCTATATAAATTTAATAGGCTGTTGTTAGTCCTGTGCAGAGGAATATATCTGACTTAATATTTGGAATAGCCTATGAACATAAGACATCTGACTGAATATTTGGAATAGCCTATGTAAAATGTAATGTAAAAACACATTCTGGGAAAGTAGTTTATAAATATTATTTTTACTTGCACCAATATTCCACTATTTGGGCTATATAAATATATTATAATTCCAATTGTTGGAAGGCTATAGTCCATCAACTGTGCGTGTAGATTGACACTGGTTAATAGGCTATAGTTGAATAGCTTATGTTGTGAGCAGATTGTGTTCTCTGCAGTTTCCACTCCGTTAGGTCAAGGCCGAGTGAACCAACTCGGCGGTGTGTTTATCAACGGGAGGCCTCTGCCAAATCATATCCGTCACAAGATAGTGGAGATGGCCCATCACGGCATCCGACCCTGCGTCATCTCCCGCCAGCTCCGAGTCTCACACGGCTGCGTCTCCAAAATTCTATGTCGGTACCAGGAAACGGGGTCCATAAGACCAGGAGCCATTGGTGGCAGCAAGCCACGAGTAAGAATATTTTTGGATATAGGCTCATTTAATTATTTATATTACTCTTGCTTAAAGTGTTTAGAGCAAAGGAAGTGTAGCCAATTTTATTATTTGTATTTATTATTGATGATATGCCTATTTTACAGCATCGATAAGATATAACTTGCAATTCTTATAAATTCTTTAAAATATTATTAGCCTAGCCTTATATAATTTGAAATTACATTTTGTAACTGAACAGCCTACTGTGGTCTGAAAAGGTATATGTGATAAGGCTTATGCTATACAATTTCAACAGGCCCAATATAAAAATGATTAGCCTATTTAAAATAATAATAGTTTGTTGATAGCATACCGTAAAACCTAGTGCATCAGGCTACATACGTTATAGGCCATTGTAGGCCTAAAGCGCATTTTCAAAAGAATATCAATGTGATATAAAAACACATGGGGCCATGCGTGTTAATTCTCTGTTGATATATTTACCAATGTAATGTAACCGTGACTCTTTATTGACACATGTGCAGCAGGTAGCGACGCCCGACGTGGAGAAACGAATCGAGGAGTATAAACGGGACAACCAGGGCATATTCAGCTGGGAGATCCGAGACAAGCTGCTGAAGGACGGGGTTTGTGCCAGAAGCACTGTACCCTCAGGTGAGGCCTCCTCTGGTAAGCACGACCTTTTAAATCCTGAATTATTAGGCTATAGCCTATAAACTGTTAGTGAAAGATTGGCAGATTGTTATTAGTCATAGGTTATTATTATTATTCTTATTATTATTATTCTTATTATTCTTATTATTATTATTATTGCTGCTGTTGTTGTTGTATGCCTATCGGCTATTGGCTACATTGAGCAAAGCAAAACACTGCCATTATCTGTCGCAGTGAGTTCCATAAGCCGTGTTCTTCGAGACAGATTTGGAAAGAAGGATGATGAAGATGAGTGTGATAAAAAAGAAGACGGAGAAAAGAAATCCAAACACAGCATAGACGGCATTCTCGGTGGAAAAGGTAGGCTTTGCGTATAAATAAAACATTGGATATGCTATTTGCTTAGCATGTTTTTATGTTTAGGCCTAATGTATAGGCCAATATGCCTAGTAAATTTTGAATGTCATTAGGCTACTAATATGTCTCTGGGTTGTTTGAGACAATTGATCATTTAGAAAATGTTCACAATAAGAGGAAACAGCAAGTTATTAATTAACGGAGCCCCTTAGGAATCATGCGGAGAAAAAAAAGTAATGGTGGAAACAAAACTATAGCTATATTTTGCGGTCCCACGCTATAGTTTTGCGTTCCCTCACAATAACATTTGCGTTCCCTCGCAATAACTGTTGCGTTCATTGCAATACGGTTTGTGTTCCCTCGCAATACTGTGATTCAAACAGCTACACACATATTAATAATCTTGTAATTAATCCTAGTGATCTGAGCTACTACTCTTACATTACGGTCTGGTCTTTATTCCCCCCCTCAGTCCCCTGCATCAAAGTCTCAGGCATCAGTGCAGTGATTGGCAGGTCTACGTCTACGGCATCACCGTCATACGGAAGTGCTTCTGTCGGCTACACATGTAGCCTAGGTCCGTGTATGTGATGGCATGACGTACTGATTCTTAGCAGTTGTATCAGACTTAAGCTTGAGCTGCAGATTCAGAAATGCTTGGGAAATGTAGCTTCTGTGGACGCTACCGCACTACTTCAATTAAAGAGCGTCGCTATTGAAAAGCTATTTGATTCAGAAAGCAGCGCCGCTACCGCTTCATTTAACGTAGAGTAACTGGTAGCTCGGCTCACTACATTTTCAATGTAGCTTACCCAACACTGCGTACAGGGGCGCAGAAGGGGGGGGATAGCACCCCCCCATACTGCAGAACAAAGTCGTCGTCCCCACTTTTGAGAAAAAGAAAGACAAAGAAAAGAAATAAATGTATTATGTTTTAAATTTACGTCCGATGTAGCCTAACTCGAGTTACATTGGTTTATTTGCCTACTTTGATGATCATCATAAGGCTACCAGCATTGGCAAGTCCACTATTCACTATTCAATGCCCCAC
>JAODOY010003653.1:0-11399 GCA_025399855.1 Forbesichthys papilliferus
TATTATATTGAATAAAACCTGTATCACATATTTTGTACTACAATATTTATTTATTTATTTATTTATTTATACATACGAACATCTACACAATTATGCTATTGGCACATTGTGCAGCTGTGATTTAAACTAATGGTCCTATGGTATTTCACAATTAAGTTGTAATTTGAACCAATGGTCCTGCAAGTGCACAGTTTATTTAAATATATGATGGTACAATCCTATGTTTTGAACATAGGATAGCCTGTGTTACAAGTTGCTACCATTTTATATTTTGTATTTGTGAAAAATAACACCAAGGTTGTGAATTTTGGGGCAAAGTGGTTAAAAAAAAAAAAATGGACATATTTGAATTAGAATATGTAGTGACTCGTGATTTTTTTATAGTTACTCTATATACGATATTAGTAGTATTGTATTTTATATTTTAAACATAGTGTAGCAGCAAACAACTATTTCTTGTCAGTGCCCCTGTCTAGTGCTCTCTCTCCCTCTCTTTCTGATGCTGGCTGCACCAGCTGTTCCCGATCAGCAATCGCCAGCGGCCTATATTGCCCGGCTCCTGCTGACACCTGTTGTCAGATCGTTTTCATACCCTACCTGATATGCTGCTTTGTCTAGTCTTTGCTAAACCTGTTGCTGAACCCTGCCTGTTTTTGACTTAGAATCAGCCTGCCGTTTTGGATCATCTGTTTTTTTGTCTATACCGGATTTAGACCTGGGACTTCCTTTGATTGAGTTTGGATTGTGGAATAACATTAAATCTTGTGAACTGTCACCTGCTTGTGTTGTGTGTGGGTCCTTTCTCCGGAACCTGACACCACGATCTGACCAACGATGGACCCAGCAGACACCAGCCAAACGAGGTCAGTTCAAGAGGACAGACTGGATATGCACCAGGCTCAGCTGGAATATGTGGGCAAGTGCATGGAGAGCTTTGCTGCCACAATGGCCGACCTCGCTGCTCAGGTACACGAACTCCGAGCAGCGCAAGGTGAAGCCCGTCGACCGCCATCTGCCGTGTCGACCTCCGCCGAACCAGCGCCGCCCGTTCTCCCCTCCCGGGAGCCTCGTCTGCCCCCCAGAGCATTATTCAGGTGATCCCGGGACGTGCCGGTCTTTTCTTTCGCAATGTTCATTGATTTTCAAGTTACAGCCAACCACGTTTCCCTCGGAGGAGGCCAGAGTGGCTTAGGTCATCACACTCCTGTCGGGGAGGGCCAGGGAGTGGGGCACGGCGCTCTGGGACACCGATTCATCTGCCTGTCGGGACTTCGCCTCTTTCTCCAAGGAGATGAGGAGGGTTTTCGACCACTCCAAGGAGGGCATAGAGGCTGCTGCGGATGCAGGCTCTGTGTCTGACTATGCCGTTGACTTTCGCACCCTGGCTGCCACTAGTGGCTGGAACTCCACCTCGCTCTATGACTGCCTCGCTGAAGCCGTCAAGGACGAACTGACAGCCAGGAAACTCCCCGCCTCTTTTGACGGCCTGGTGGACATGGCCTCCCGCATCGACAAGAGGCTACGCCTGCGTTGCAGGCAAGGGGGTGCAGTTGGGCCCATTTACACGAACACTGAACAAGACGCCCGCCGTCTTTCTGCTGCGTCACCGGTGTTTACCGGTGACTCCAAGCCCATGCAAGTGGACGGAACCAAGCTCTCCGCAGCCAAGAGGCAGCGCAGGGCATCTACAAGTGCCTGCTTTTATTGTGACAGTCAGGGACATCTGATTGCCTCTTGCCTGGTAAAAGGGGTCATTCACCAGTAGGACGGGGAGTCCTGGTGAGCGTCACTGCTATTCCCAGCTCTCCAGTCCCCAGAACCCTACTACCAGCCACACTGGAGTAGGAGGGCCAGCGACATGCACTTTCTGTTCTGATACACTTCGGGGCAGACGAGAGCTTTGACTCCTCTCTTGCTGCAGAATGGGGCCTACCCACATCCGCCCTTCGCTCTCCGTTGACCGCACAAACGCTGAGCAGAAAGACCTTCGCCAACGTCACCCGCATCACGGCTCCGGTAGGTCTGCTTTTATCAGGCAATCATAGGGAGGCTTTGCCCTTCTACATTATTAACTTACCCCATGCTCCTGTTGTTCTAGGCCATCGCTGGTTAGTTAAGCACAATCCCCTCTGTCCGTGCACAGGTGTTGCATTGGGGTCACTCTTCCCAGCTCACCTGCCACTTGGGTTCCAGGCGGACGCTGGCCTTCCTCCGGCAGCGTTTCTCGTGGCCCGCCATGTCCAGGGAGGTGAGCGACTTCGTTGCTGCATGCTCTGTCTGTGCTAGTCACAAAGCCTCTAACCAACACCCTGCTGGTTTCCTCCTACCCAGACGCCCTTGGTCGCACATCGCCTTGGACTTTGTTACTGGCCTCCCCCCGTCACACAGCAGTCCTCACTGTCATAGACTGCTTCTCTAAATACGCCCACTTCATCCTCTTCCCCAAGTTGCCCTCCGCTACGGAGACAGCCAGACTCATGGTCCACCATGTGTTCCGACTACACGGCCTGCCTACCAACGTAGTATCGGACAGAGGCCCCTAGTTTGTCTACCAGTTCTGGAAATGTTTTTGTACGTCGCTTGGCACCACTGTCAGTCTTTCCTCAGGGTACCACCCTTAGACCAACAAACAGACCGAACGGGCAAACAAAGACATGGAGAGGATGCTGCGCTGCATCACCGCCCAAAACCCGGCCTCCTGGAGTCAATGCCTGTCGTGGGTAGAGTACGCTCACAACAAGCTTCAGGTCTCGTCAACTGGCCTATCCCCATTCCAGTGTTGCCATGGCTACCAACCCCTGCTGTTCCCCTCTCAAGAGAGGAAAGTCAACGTTCCCTCTGTACAGGCATTCATTCGGCATTGCCGGCACACCTGGAGGACCGCCCGAGCAGCCCTACACAAGGCAGGAGACCGAACCAGGAGGGCGGCCAACCGCAGGAGGTAGGCAGCCCCCCGTTACCATCTAGGGCAGAAGTACTGGCTGTCCACGAAAGACCTCCCACTCAAGGTGGACTCCCGTAAGTTGGCCCCTCGTTTCATTGGATCCTACCCCATAACAAAGATAATCAGCCCTGTAGCAGTTCGCCTCAAGCTCCCCTGGACCCTGAGTATGGTCCATCCTTCGTTTCATGTGTCCCGTGTCATGCCTGCACGCACTCTTCCCCGGCTGGCACCCCGCTCCCCCCACGCCTATTCGACGGGTCCCCGACCTACATGGTCAACAAACTGCTAGAGGTGTGGCGACGGGGGAGAGGCTTCCAATATCTGGTGAACTGTGAAGGCTACGGTCCTGAGGACCGCCAGCGGCCTATATCTTCCGGCTCCTGCTGACACCTGTTGTCAGATTGTTTTCGTACCCTGCCTGATATGCTACTTTGTCTAGTCTTTGTTGTTTCCTGAACCTGTTGCCAAACCCTGCCTGTTTTTTATTTAAAATCAGCCTGCCGTTTTTGTTTCTGTTTCTGTTTGTTTCTGCCTTTGATTGTGAGTTTGGATTGTGGAATAACATTAAATCCTGTCACCTGCTTGTGTTGCGTGTGGGTCCTTTCTCCGGAACCTGACAATTTCCTACTGTAAAGATATTGTGGAGTAATTGCATCCTGAACACAAAATTAAATCACACTCCTTCTGTGTATAAGAACAGAAGAGTTCTTTGTTATGCAGGCAGGTTGGGTGTGAATGTACAGTGTATTTGTGCGGGTGTGTGTGTTTGAGATGTTGGTGCTCTTTGTGTGACATCTAGTGGTAGAAGGCCATACCGAGCACATGTTTTGATTATTTCTTTCAGCACTTTCTTTAATCATGGCCATTTTTTTAAAAATACAGTAGCCAGTTTGACAAGACTTGACACTTGACACAACACGAAAACAACTTTATTTTAAAATATATTTTATTTAGTTGGTTATTTTTTCATTCCTGTAGGCCTACCTAGCTTCAATTATATATTTTAAATCATATAGCAGTTATTAAAGCTTTAATCAAACATTTTCTAAATAAGTGTATTTTGGAGTGGTGGTTCTCACTTCCCACTGTCATCATATATCAAACAAGGAATTAAAAAAGCTCTAATGGTCCTGAAAAACATTTTAACATTATGCGTATGACTGTAACTAGTCTTTTCTTACATAACATTTTTCACATTTAAAAGCAATGCAATTCCCAGACTGGAGGACTGTTGTGCTAGTTAAAACTATCAAAACCTTTGTATCCAGACCCTGTATAATAGAAAGGACCTGTTCCTCTTCCAGAGACCCAGTTTCTGACTTGGATCATTCCTCCAGCTCTGTTTGAGGAGATTCCTCTCTTTGTTTTGACTGCACGTCTGGCCAGGGACATATTCTTCAGTTCAATGCTGCAGAAAATATATATTTTTTTGTGAAGGAGGATCTTAAAATACTAACAGCATTTAAAAAAAATAGGATATAGAATATTGTGTTTATACCTGAGTTGGCCCAGAATTAGTCTCACCCAGGGTTGCTTGGGATTGGCACATACCTCGTCTGTACCATTAGTCCGGTTCATCTTGAAAAAACTACAAAAGCAAACAATCTTCTTAATTTCCACACAGGAAGAACAAAATGTGTGTGCGTGTGTGTGGGTCTGTGCTGTTGCGTTCTATGTACTACTACTACTGGCTAGTTTATGTATCAAATATTGACAGTTGTTTTATGACTATTAATCTAATGTGACTAGAGAATGTTAATGGCCTCTCATAAAATTTGATAGTTTGTTTCTGTTTTACTACCTTAACAACCACATTTCCCTTTGGAGATGAATAAAGTTCTATATTATCTTATCTTATAGTAAAATGTCAGATATTTGTGCAAATCTTACATGATAGCTGGTATGCGGCAATTTTCCAACAATGATTGTTCTCTGTATCCAGTTATAAGGCGGCGAGGTAATTGTTTCTTTTGGTAAGATGTACAGCAGCCACTTTTAAATTGATGACCTAAAGACACACACGTGCATGTACAATAAATTGATTTATTTATCATTATCGACTAAAACATTTTAAAATAAATATATAGTTTGTCAATTCATGTTCCAGTTAATATGACCAAATAGTTGACAGTATTATTTGGCATTTAGTGAAGATTTCCTCAGCAGATAAGTGAGTCAACTTACTGGCAACTGGAGCTGGATAGAGAATGGAAAGAATGTAGCTTAACATCACGGCTCGAACGGCAATGATGTGCTTGGGAGCCATGGTGACAAGATGAAGACCAAAGATGAAGATAATCAAATACTTGCTCCCGACTCATTTATACCCCTGCCTATATGTATCTATGTGCACGTGTGCATGCATGTGAGCGCATGTGCTACTTCTCACATTCTTAGCAACCTGTGGCAAGTAAATTGGGGACAGGAAGCCCATTATTATATAATGGAGGTCAAATATGCAGACAACAGCAGTTTTCTCACAAATTAATGCTTTACTACTGGACCACTTTGTTAAATCCCCTTTATATTGACAAGACTATCACCGTGGAGGTAAGGTGATGCCTTAGCTACATATGAAGCTCCCTGGGCCATACAGTATCGGGGTTAATAAATGATATGTACTTGTACAGAGAATCCCAATATGCAAACAAATGTTGATTCATGTATGCATTTAGGCTATAGTCTAAATGCTAAATTGTGTGGAAAACATTTATTACTTTTTACTTTCAAACTTTTTTATCCAACAACTTAAAAAAATATGTTTATATTGTAGCTTTGTGCTTAACGATGAACCACCACACAAATGCGTTTAAAAGGTAAACAATAAACACAATTTTACACCATTAAAGAGCGCAAAAGTGATCTGATATCAAATATTCTCTCGACCTCACACCTTAACGGCTTAAGACATATCTTGTCTCAGCTATGATGCTAATGTCTTAACATGACATTGTAGCTCAAGGCTGGGGCCGGGATGTTCTACACACTCAGCAGTATGAGAGCATTTTGTGGTGAGAATCGAATGTTACATGCTTGTCAAAAACCCCTCCTCGTCAGCCTGACCTATTTACCATGCACAAGGCTTATTTAATCTAGTGCCATACACTGACCTAGATAGACATAGCATCTTTACATCATCAACAGTACATACAGTACTGAACATCTCCATTTAAAACAACTTGTGAAGGTTCAACAGTGGTCAACATTGAGATGTGGCTTCTAATATATTTGGAAAATTCTAACGATGTTTACACAATGACGTTCACACATTTACATTTACTTTTACCTTAATCTTCTAATGATGCATAAACTAAATGTATGATGCAATTTATTATGATGCTTATTTCAGTATTGGACTCATGCAGGCAAGGGTAAAATAACGTCAAGAGACTTGCTTCTCTCAAATATATAACTCATATAAACCGATTGTGAATTAATTAGAGGAGAGAGCTGCATAGTAGCTTTCCTGTTATATTAGTGTGTTTTGTGAGTGTGTGCTGAGCTGCATGCCTTGTGTTCACAGTATACGCCTTCCCACAGGACATAGTACGCTGAACTGGCCTATATTCACACATTTATGTGGCAAGACTGTTTTCTTTTTCAGCATGGTGCAAAGGTATACAAATACCTGTATATATATATAGAACATTTTATTAGAATTTATAGTGTAATATAGTTTATTACATTCGTGTTATATATACTTATTTTAAATGACCCTAATGAGAATATATAAATATATATTTTCTATCCATTCTTGAATGGAAATAAAAGTATTCTAGTATTCTTTGTACAGTAGGTCTACTGTAGCCTACTTAGTATTATATCCATGGTTGGGAAGTAACAGATGTAATCAGTTACTTATAACTGAAAACTGTAATCCATTACAGTTACCATCTAAAATTGTGAAATCAGATTACAAAAAGGAAGTTTGCAGAAGAAAAATGCATAAAACAATTGGCTGTTCTCTTTTTAACCTTTCATTAACGTCCTACTTTGATCCACTGAGCAAAATAAATGGTCGCAAAAATATAAATATTTGCCATATCAATGCAGTAAATGGGGTTTGGATGGCATTTCAAAGAACAATTAGTCGTAGTAAAGTAAAAATAATGGAAAGTAATACAATTATTTAACTAAATTTAGGGTATCCAAAAATTAAGTTAAAACTGATTAGGTTAGAATTTTAGTCTGGTAACAAACTGTAACAGACAATACCTAAAAAGTAACCTATACCCTTATTCTTTACCAACAATAAAGATCACAATAATGTATTATTTTACAGTTACTTTTATAGCCTACTAATGTAGCCTCAACTGCATTATTGCATTGATTATATTTTGCTTGTTTTCTTCTGTAAAAAGAACGTTAACAAATCACATCTTCTTATTAGAATTCCCGCATCAAATAAAGGATTATGTCATCTCTGTGAACTTTGTCATTTGGTTGAGGTACAGTTCGAGAAACCACATGACTCATACGCTGGACCCGGTGGGCATGTAAACTTTCGCATGTTACCAAGCCTCCTACGTTCCTCCAGCTGGCAGTGCAGTTTCAACAGCTAAGTTAATCACATCGCACCGAATAATGTTAACGTTGAAGCTACCATTATCATTTGTTATTACTATTTCATCCAGAAGGTGGCAGTGTTGTTATGTTTTTAAACATGCCACTCACATTGCCAGCCTCCTCTCTCTCATTAACAAACGTTAAGAGAAACGTCAACAAAAATGAAACAATTTTGAAATGTAATTTAATAGAAATTACTATAGGCTTGTAGGAATACTTGGTAAAACATAATGATTTTGCAACGATACGCTGTATTTATTTAGCAGCACTTGTATACAGCAGGCTACTTTTTGTTGCTGAAGTAAAAGTGATTAGATAAATGTAGCAGTCACTCCTAGCGCAGTCAAACTTATTGCCCCCCTAAGGACCACAATGACAGACGCACAGACACAAATTAATGTTTAGCCTGAAGTGGGGAAGCTGCGGCCTTAACCCCCATGTGATACTCACCATAGGAAATACAGTACTGCTGTACTTCTATGACTATCATACTATAATATAAATATGACTAAATATATTGTCCCTTAGTGGGCGTATTACTGGAGGAGGGTTGAGAGAAGTCGGTTGCAGTGTTTTTGTAGCCAGAGCATGTATTTGTTCCAAGGCCTCCCATACACTTGCTCTTTGTCATTAAGAAAAATGTGTGTGCGTGTGCGTGCGTGCGGGTGCGTGTGTATGCGTGTGCGTGTGTGTATGTGCGTGTGCGTGTGTGTGCGTGTGTGTGGTTGGCGGGAAGGGCCGCCTTTGAGCTGTCCACCCACACAGTCCCCACAGGTCAACTGTGTGGGTTTGAGCCTATAGGAGGGAGCAGACCCTAGCAGAACCAACCCCCCCAAGAAACACACACACACACACACACACACACACACACACACACACACACACTAACACACGTGCACACGGCCTGTCTTTCCTCAAAGATTCCATGTTGATAGGGTCATATACTTAAACACAAGTGTGCACACATACATAATGACACGTACATGAAAACCGTTTGATAACAAATCACTGATGGATGATAAT
Organism: Forbesichthys papilliferus; assembly: GCA_025399855.1. NCBI lineage: Eukaryota > Metazoa > Chordata > Actinopteri > Percopsiformes > Amblyopsidae > Forbesichthys > Forbesichthys papilliferus. The sequence continues at coordinate 8,534 of JAODOY010003653.1, forward strand.
CATACTTGATTCTTCTCTCCCAATTTCCATCGCCCTGCCCCCTGATGAATATGAACACACACTCCAGACTTTGACTAGATCAAATGAATCCTAATTTGTGTTAAAATATAAATGAATAATACAACACAGTAAAACAGAATGGTTGCATCTAGTGAGCAGGAGTACTTAATATGACTAACATAGACAGCAATATTTACTCCAAACAAACCAAGAATGATCAATGATGGGGATGCCAACTTCTACAAAAGACTTCCACTTCTATAGTTTAAAACTAACAAGCCCCTCTTATTGTTTTTTTCTCTTTATACATTTAATAAAGTCTTTTTCAATCCCTTTAGAACTGCTTCATGGGGGATGGTAGTTTAGAAGACGAGGGAGGGGAAGGAACAGATGAAAAGCTATCAAAGCGCTCTGGCTGTCATAGAATGATCTTAGAAATAAAAGCCTAGTTTATCCTAATTAGCATTGTTAAGGACTGTCAGCCCCACGAGACAAAAAAAAAACAAAGCACTCTTCACTGCCATTATGAATATTCCAGGAATTGCTTGATAATTATGTGAGTGGTGGCAAATTTTGTCCTAGCCGCGTCCTCCCACAGCCCATCTGCCCCGTGTGTCCAGAGAGTGGGTGCCTGAAGTTTATCTGCGGGGTGAACGGGGTAAAATGATTGTGAGAATGTACGAGACAAACGTGTGATGTAACAGCCTGAGATGCACGTCTGTTTGTTCAAGTCACCGTGCGACCAACACGTCATCCAATAGACCAGTGGCCCTCAAACTCTGTGACCTGTGACCCCAGAAGAAACCCTACAGTTGACGGGTTGAGAGAATTCTCACTAGTTTGAACCTGTTTATGCAATATCTTAGCAAAGAAGCAACCACAAACAATGCTAAGAAAGTTTTCTAAAGCTAGGTTAAACAAACCATAAGAAAAAAAAGAGACTATTTAGATATCTTGGAATCATTTTGTGACCCTTCTCCCGGGGTCTTGACCCTAAACTTTGACAACCACGGCAACCGACGAAAACGGAGCGCTCTGTAGAGATGGGGGAACTTGCCGGGAGGCCAAATGGGTACGGATGAAAAGAAAGTGCCGTGACATTAAGCAGTAGCCGGAGGTGTTCAAGTCTGGCAGTGCTAACTGTTGGCCAGCAGAGGCTCCTGGGGATACAGTAAGCAGGCAGAGGTGTGGAGGAGATAGGAGGTATTTTTAGGGTGGTCTGTTATCTGTGTCCATGGAGACAGGGGGTGGCGTGGCATCTCCGCGGGGTCACATAGCCGGAGGGAGAAACAGCATGCGCTCTCTAGCAGCAGAGGAGATAAGGAGATCACACACACACACATTGTGTACATACACACTCAGATGCACATTTGTTGAGGTGAGCAATACATATTGTACAGTAACCCACACTAGAATGTCTTTCTCACACATTCAGTGTATAAATAAACACACACACACCGTATACATACACAGACACATACTGTACACACAAACATCTGCCAATGTGTGCGTATCATGTATATCTTCTATAATATGTGCAAATTATGACTAGCCTATGGCAATAAAGTTTAATTGAATTGAATTATGTGAATATGTAGGCCTATATTATATTCAACAGAAACATCAATGCCTTTCTTAGACAAAGAGTTTTATAAAGGTGAAGGTGAAGGTTCTTACTTATTTACTTACTATGTGAAAATATTGGCTGTTTTATAGTATACAAAATAAACAACAAAACATACGTACATATGTACAGTACAGATTTTATTGCTATACCCAGGCGTTTATCGGGAAATTGTTAGACACATTTGCCTATTCTAAAGAGTGTTTTTAATAATCTTACCCCTGTCTCTCAATTCAAAGCAATTTATTGGCATCAGGGTTCCTATGACACTGTTGCCAAGGTATCAAACAAAGTAAAAAGTGAAATACACTGAACAACAAGGACAGTACACAACATGAACATCAAAATATATCAGTTACATACACAATTGTACATATACAATTGTACAGAATAGATCCACATCCCATATATACAATATATTACAGAAACCTGGTTCCACCAGACTATTGCTCTCAGCTAATTTTTTTTTTTCTGAGATTATAGTGTGGAAACCCTGCTCGCATTAGCGTTTTCACAGCCACCCTGCAATCAATCAGTGGGTTAGTGAGATGACATCAAGAGTGTTTTGAAATGGTGGTAGAGCTAGATGAGGCAATCGAAACAATTGTAGCAACGCCGATTGGTTCAGGTTATATACTACCCCTCTCTCTCTCTCTCTCTCTCTCTCTCTCTCTCTCTCTCTCTCTCTCTCTGACTCTCCTGCTTATTTACATTTACAGTAATTAGCATGTCTGGTATCCTCTGTAGTCCTGAGTAGATGTAAATGCCAGTCGAACAGATGGATCACCACGACAGCATGTTTATTTACTCTTACATTGTCACTGACACGCGCACACACACAGTCAAACAGGTAAAAGGCTTGTGTTTGATGGTTATCAAACACAAACACGCAGTTATTTTTACAAATGACACGCACACGCGTGTTAAAGGAAATGAGCCGACTAGCAGCTGTTAGAGAGAGAACAGGACACCAGCGAAACGCCTCTGACATGCTAATGACGCTTTGTCGACCCAAGGGGTCCACACACGCATGCACACACACAGATCTGACCATTCTCGCTCTGGTGCCGTGTTATGATGAATGCTAAGTCATGTTTGGGCCGTGCTGCGATGGAAGAGCTCTCTGTGTGACTTGAGGCCAAATGAAACCCAAACTCTCTTTAGGAATACCTCAGCTAGGCTTCTGAAACACTCCCCCCCCCCCACCCACACACACACACACACACACACACACGTGCACAC
>JAODOY010003654.1:0-11399 GCA_025399855.1 Forbesichthys papilliferus
CCCCCCCCCCCCCCCCCCCCCCCCCCCCCCCCCCCCCCCCCCCCCCCCCCCCCCACATGTCCGGTCACAAATCATATAGTGATTTGACCTGGGCTGTAATCCCTGAAGGAAAAGGTCACTGATATGCAGAGATAAATGATCTGGGAATGTCTAACATTAGAAATGCTTACCTAACAGACTCCAGTTTCCTTTTTTGTTTTCTTTATTTAGCCAAACCTCTTATCCTGCATGAGTGCAAACATTGTGTCAGCACAAATCAGTCTCATTATAAAACTAAAGTAATGGTTAAGAAATCATAGTCTTCTCTGACAAATAATCAGTTTTTGTATAGTTACACATATTTGTCCTGGCTCTGTGAATTAACATACTGTACTGTAGCTGGGTAAAATGGCATCATAACACATAACATAATCATAACACGAATAATAATAAAAACACACAATTGAATTATGTGAAGAAACATTAATCTTCCTTGTCTAGTTTTATTCAACCTTTTAGTAGATGCCCCTGTACCTCTGAGATGTAGAACGATATTGCACATGATTGCACTGAATATGTGTGGTGAGCTCAGCAAAGAGCAAAACAGCACTGGTGAAATAGTTGTGTTCATTTTGTGACAGCGACAGGACAGAGGTTTACCTAGGTGACGACAACGCTGTGACCCTGACCTTCAATGCCAGGAATGAGGGAGAAGGCGGGGCTTACGAGGCTGAGCTCTATGTGGTTCTCCCTCTAGAGGCAGACTACAGTGGCATAGCACGCAACAATGTGGTGAGGGTTGACACACTGGTGTAGAGAGCCTAAGTCACTTATGGGACCTTAGTTTGGACAAAATATGTATGGTAGTCAATGGCGACAATAAAATTATGTTTAGATCCCGTTTGAATTGTGACACGAAGCACACATATGATGTTGGTCTATATAAAATATAATTGTTCAAGTCAAGAATGTTGCAGTTTGTTGTGAAACTCTAAAATAATCTTTAGTTTGGTGTGTGACCGCTCAGTGAACTACAGTTTTCGTCTCGTACAACACACGTCACTAAAACAATGCTCTCTTCGGCTTGAAGACTGTGGCGCATAAACGTCATGACACTATGCGACACGGTGTTTGTAATCTTAACAATTACATATTTTCACAGTCATACTTCAACAAATACATGACAAACTGAGACTTTCTTGACTGGAATAACTTTTTTAACACTATTTTAAATAGTGAAACATCATATGTGTTCTTCGTGTCACAAAGCAAACGGGGGGAAAAAAATGTTATTTTCACCGTTGACTACCATAAATACTTTTTCCAAACTAAGGTCCCATAAGTTACCGGCTCTCTATGACTGTAGCATTCACACAGCTACTGTGGTCACACTGTGAGGTTATCTGGCTGTTGTAGTTTATTTAGCTGTAGTTTACTATTATGCTAAAGATAGAGACACATTTCTATTTGTGCTTATTTGTGATAACTGTGGTGATTACTAGTCAGCTACTGAAGCTGACTATTAAGAGGTGCGGTACACACAGTAATCAGGCACAGTAGAGTATGATTGTAATTGTAATGATGTCGTGGTCTTGTCAGAGCCTGCGGCAGCTAACGTGTAGCTATGAGGCAGAGAACCAGACACGCTATCTGGTCTGTGACCTGGGAAACCCTATGAAGTCTGGCACCAGCGTGAGTGTAACAATAACACACGCGCACACCCAACAGTCGATTATCCTTATAACCCTTTTTGACTTCATTTAAACCAGAGAGAGCTAACTCTACCCGATGACTACAGTATATGTGCTACATGGAATGTAACATGTTGCATGATGTCATACATAAGGAAGCAGGAAGGATCCAATTTACAGTAATAGTCAAATTAACAATGGGGGGTGTCTTTTTATAGTTATGGGCCGGCTTGCGGTTTACAGTGCCTAGACTGAAGGATACTCGCGATGCCGTAAAGTTTGAGTTCCAGATACGGAGGTATGTCAAGTACATCAATTCATTTGCATACGCTTTATATCATTCTGCCAAACTCAAAGTGGGCGTCAACGTTCAGGGGCAAGAGGAGATTTTGAGGGGTCTTAAGAAGGTTTTTTTATTTATTACTGTATAATCTAATTAAAATCAAATTTATTGACTTTTCACCTATTGCCAATATTTCTATAAATATACTGTGTATGTAAAACACAAAATTGTTTATAAAAATAATAATAACAAGTGAAACATTGTTATATACTGTATATTATGAAATTAATACTGCATGTTGACCGATACTTCATACTTCATCATGAGCTACGGACAGCTGCTTTCTGTTGCTTCAGATTATTGAATGCATGTTGGAGCAAAGACAGTTCTCGGTGTCTATCTATGGTGTTCTGCTGTCCCTTCTGCAGTAAGAATGAGAACAACTCTCAGAGTGAAGTGGTGCTCTATGACATGGAGGTGGCTGTGGATGCTTGTGTTATTCTACAGGGGTGAGGCGGTCACATCAGCACTACTGTAGCATTACCATCATGTAGAACCACATCTCAATGCCATCATATGGCACGTTAAGACTCACATTAAGATTAACTCTCTATTGTACTCTCCGTGGCAGCGTGTCTCGGCCGGAGAACGTCCTCTTTCCTCCACCCAGCTGGAAGGCTAGCACCAGCTTGCAAGAGGAGCAGGACATTGGTCCAGAGGTTCAGCATGTCTATGAGGTATGGCACGTTGTCAAATATATATGGTGTAAGGCAGCATTCATCAACCCTGGTCCTGGAGACCCAATTTTAAATGTGTTCCTCCATTTTTATCTTTCTCTCTTCTCGGCAGTTATAGTTATTGTTGGATATTTGCACTATTACTCAAAAGAACCAATCATAAACCGAGTGTCAGTGTTCCCACCCTATGGTGTAACAAAACTGTCAGCCAGTTGTCAATCGATTAACAAAAAAACATGCCTAGTTTTCTATTAGAAATACTGTAACTGCTTTATGAATTCAATTGTTGGTGGAATCTTAACAATACTAAACAAATACTGTAGATCTTGTATGCAAGTTATAATTTCACGTAGAGTTTCCTTAACTCCCTCTCTCTCTCTCTCTCTGTCTCTCTCTCTCTCTCTCTCTCTCTCTCTCTCTCTCTCTCTCTCTCTCTCTCAGCTAGTGAACAATGGGCCCAGTGTGATCAGCCAGGCCATACTGGGCGTCAGCTGTCCCCTGAGGGGACACGGTCACCAGCTGATGTACCCCGTGGAGGTGGTGACCCAGGGAATGCTCAGCTGTTTCTCCAACCACACCTTCAACGCACTGAAACTCAAGGTGAGGGCAGTAATTTCACAGTACTATAGAGTGCAATGCATTGGGTAATATGGACACATATTGTGCATATGGTAATAGGGACACAGTATAGTTTAACAGAATAGTTAAATTGTTAAACCGTTAAATAGAGATGCATTATACTGTAGTGCATATACATTATTATACTATTGTGCGGTGATAGAGAGACATTATACTATAGTTATTATAGTATAATGTAGTATGTAGTGAAATAAGGACACCTTATTATACTACAGTTAATAGGGTAATAGAGACATATTATTATATTATAGTTATTATACTATAGTTCATAGGGTAATAGAGACATATTATTATACTACAGTTCATATGGTAATAGAGACACATTATTATACTATAGTTCATAGAGTAATAGAGACACATTATTATGCTATAGTTCATAGAGTAATAGAGACACATTATTATGCTATAGTTCATATGGTAATAGAGACACATTATTATACTATAGTTCATAGGGTAATAGAGACACATTATTATAATATAGTTCATAGGGTAATAGAGACACATTATTATACTATAGTTCATAGGGTAATAGAAACACATTATTATACTATAGTTCATAGGGTAATAGAGACACATTATTATACTATAGTTCATAGGGTAATAGAGACACATTATTATACTATAGTTCATTGGGTAATAGAGACACATTTACTGCACACACACACACCCAGATCACTGTGTGTTGTCAAACACAACTGTGCACAAACAGTGCATGTGACTGGTGGCTAGGAATGTGAACCAGTGGGAGTTTTTTACAGTATACGTCTGGTTTTAATAACCACAAAGGTAAATCCAGATTATGCTACCGTTGTGCTTGTACATGGGCGTGCACGTGCACGTGCATATGCGTGACGTGCGTGTGCACCCACACAGCTCCAGCCTCCAGCTACACAGACGCCTCCATTGCTGCAGGTCTCCGCTGAGCACCACATCCAGAGGAGAGAGACCTATAGGAACCCTCTGACTGATCTACACAACCTGGTGAGACATCACATCATCACCACTGGTGTTAATGGCTCCCTCAGCCAGAAGGAGCTCATAGGTTGTTAGCAGCTTGTAGAAGTATATGTGTGTGTCTGCTAGTGCAGGGGTTCTCAAACTGCAGCTCGCAACCCCCCAAAATAACAGTGCCAGAGACCCCCACAATCATCAGATGTGGCAAACAGCAGCCGTATTATTATTTGATAGTGTTTTAATACAGGCTAGTAGCAGAATACATTAAATAATGTATAAACCGTACTAACAATTATGGCTAAACTATGCCATGCTCAACTATCAGTTTACCTATGCTAAAGTAGACTAAGTGTTTTTCCTTGCTATGCTTTCATTATAACGTATGTTAGGGTCACCTAATTACATGCATAGCATAGCATTACATTTAATGTTTGTTTTATTTGCAACATAAACAGCAGGTCATCGTGTTTACGTAAGAATATGTACATTATGCTTTACTTGTACAAAATACAGTATCTATATAGAGAATGCTTGTCATCCTTTTTTTTCTACTGATTGACCGGCATATTTATGTTGAGGTTGTTTTAAACCAAATTACCCTATCACTGCTTTCCTGCCTGATGCATGACTGATGCATTATGATAACATTATTTTGTCAGCATAGGAAATGGTGCTGCGTACTGTACCATGAGCTCTGGCTCGCATCGCCAGTTGATTTCTGTAATTGGATGTGCGATTGAGTTAATTAGCCTTGTGATATAATGCTCTGTATATGTGCGCTTACATCACTAACACTGTGGTTGGTGGCAGAATAATCTGGGGGGTCGTATATCCTCAGGTTCTATCCTCCTACTGTACCTGCTCCTAAATATGTGTTCACTAGTTTATTTGGATATGTGTCTTAATTGCATCAGTACAATATGTGATAGCCGTTTGTTTTATAAATTAGTAATAATTACCAGAGAAGAACTTTTCAATGCTTCCAATAGGCTCAAAAATGCTAAAAGTGGAAATTATTACATTATTATAAAGTACAGTATGCATTTGTATATATATACATATAAATATATATATGCTGAGCTAAGAGCAGTAAGGCAAAGTTAAAACATACAACAAACACTTTAATGCACATTCATGTGACAAATGTCAGGGTTAACATTAGGGTTAGGCTGGATGGTAAATAGTAAGCATTGAATCATGAACTGCTTGTCCATCTCACCCTGGTTAGTCTTGTTCTACGGTACACTGTTGGAGTCTGCAGTGTAGTGTGGGGTCACTGCAGAGAGGAGAAAGTGTCATCTTGTCAGTGCGCTCCAGGCTTTGGGCTGAAACATTTGTTGAGGTGAGAGTAATAACCACTAATAACCAGACGTTTGCACTACGGCTTACTCGACTTTGTAAGAGTCGGGTAAGTGTATATGTTAAACATCAGTGTTATGTTATTATTGCTTTGTGCTGACCACATTCTTCCATTAAGATACTTAAGCTATGAAAGAAATAACTTTTGTGAAACAACCTGATTTGAAATGGTTTTCTCATGCTGCCCCCATGTGGTCCATGCAGAATTCAGGATATACAGTACATTTGGGTTCATTGCCAACCTTGACATTTTGCCAGCCCTCCTTTTTCTTTCCACAGAGAGCCTACAAATCTTACATCCTGGAGTGTTTTGTGCAGTTCACAGTGGAAAAGATGCCTTATAGCATTGCTCCTAAATACAATCCTTCTGGATTGAAAAAGGTAACCTTGTTTCACCCTTACTTTAGAGTCAGAATTGCCGCAAATTAAAACCACATTATCACAAATAAAGCTACATTTAAATTAGAGGGTGTAGTGAACACACATGCACGCACACGTACACGCACACACACACATACAAACACACACATACATCTTTTGATGATGACATTTAACTGGTTAATGGTAAATGGACTGCATTTACATAGTGCTTTTCGTATTTACCGGCCACTCAAAGCACTGTACAGGATTAAGTCACATTCGCACATGGATGGTGGAAACTAAATTTAAATGTAGTTTCAGTTCACACGGTGGTAAGTTCAGGTGTGTATTTTATCTGCCAGTGAATCACACCAGCACTTTGTACATGACGAACACATTGACCTATATCTGAAATAATTGCAATATACTATGAGGACATCTGTATTAGCACTGTATTAGTATATTCTTTCAAATGTACTACAATGTACATCCAGGATGTACAGTGTAGTCTACATCCTGTATCAATTTGTTGAAAACCTTGTCCTGTTTGTCCTGTTGCTGCTGTTAACATGCTGCTAACATAATCTAAATAAGTACTGTAAAATATGTTTAAATGCTTAGCAGCAGGTTTCTCTAACGCTGTTGTGTGGTGTTCAGGTAGTTACATCAGTTGTGTGGAACAAGCCTGACAATCAATACTCTGTTCCTGTGTGGATTATTATCCTGGCTGTCCTTGCTGGCTTGTTGCTCCTTGCCCTTCTCATATATCTACTGTACAAAGTAAGTACACATATACACATTAGATAGATAGAGTGAAAACTCCAGCTTATTAGATCATCTCTCACATCTGAGCGTGTGCACATCTTGAATGACGTCACGTGTCGAGTTTGTTGCACCTATTGTGGCAGGACTAACACCTGCTTTATTATTGTTATTATTTTTTTGTCATCTAATCATCATCATGATTCAAAATCGAATTTGAATAATATTTTGTGAAGGTTTACTGTGCTAAATCCCTAATGTGCATAGCTATATGCTATGCACATTAGGGATGTGGTCACCTCCTTTGCTAAGCTTCTCAACACCCACCTCTTTAAAGTTAACATTATAACATTTAACCATTTGTTCCACTCTCACTTGTCTCCCCTGCCCTCCCAATTAGCATGTATTATTTTATTTTGTATATATTTCGCACATCTTTTTGATTTAATTGTATATTGTTGTTAAAAACGTATATTCCTTTGTCCAATACTATAACAAAATGTGTGTATTATATCTTCATGATTGTGTCTTTTTGGCTTTGGTCATTCAGAAATAGAATTCAACCAATGTTGAAGATTTGTTGACGTACTTTTTTTTCATCTGGAGGGTTAAATTACTTCTAATTGTCGTACATTAGATTATATACTGTGTCTATGGTCTACCGGAACATGAGTTCAAGGGGTAAAAGTGAAACATGCTGACTCTTTGGTGGTCTATGCACTCACCCAAGTCCTTGTATAGAAACGTGGTTTGTGTAAATCAGTTGAAATGCATATGCTTCTTATGAGATGAAACACAATGTGATTTATCTTCCTTGTCTTGCTCCAGATGGGCTTCTTTAAAAGGTCAGATCCTTATGGCACCACCATGGAGAAGGCCCAGCTGAGACCGCAGGCGTCGTCAGAGGCATAATTCCAGCAACTGATCTATGAAACCACAACATGTCTTCACCTTGTTTCCAAACAGATGGTAGAACTTGTTTTTTAGAAGACACAGTTGATTTAGAACGATCATAGGAGCAATACCACTGGAATATTCTGCCATCTAATACTGCACTAAAAACAGTACTTACAGGAGAGCTGGCATTTTTTTTTTGTCATATTTGCAAGATTCTCTATACAGTGTGCTTATAGCACAGCTATTGTGGATTTGTTCAATAATGGAACATCTTGACACCCTTGATAGTACAATTGAAATGTCTAGTAATAAATAATTAGCAGCATGTCTAAGCAGGAAGGTAAAGTAGATTAGAATGCATTTGGAATGATTCTTTCCATGCTCCAGTGAAACCCACAGCATAACATGAGACCCATTGTATTGGTCAATACGACTCTCTGTACTGTATAGTACAGTGGTGGGAAATATTTTATATTGGCACACAGGAAGTGATGCAGTGATATGAATCCGGTTGCTAGTTACTATGGTAACAGACACTAAACGCTGTCTCGCCACCATGGATTAGATACTCCTAAATTACTAATGCACTAACCTCAGAATATATTTATAGGTTTGCTCAAAGTTAAAAGAACGGAATAGCCTATATCGTTGAAAGCAGTTGATCTTTGACCAGAGCAGTTTGCTACGCTGCCCTGTGCAGCTTTAACCTTTTTGAGTATATTTAAAATCCAAGAAAATACTTTTCTTCTTACCTATAATCTACACAAATCACATTATTTATGGTGCACTGTTTATTTTTGCTGATGGCTGAATATTGTACTGTATTGCCAGGACAATCCTCATAAAAATATAATGTTTAATTTGAATTATACTTCTCCCATATTGGGAGGTATTTTGTGCCTTATGTGATGTATGTAAGAATTGTTTTCATTGTGTTATGATCCATTGTTTTGGCCTAAAATAAATCTTACATTGGTATACTAAACTTTGGTGTTATTGCTGCAAAGTGAGTATAACCTAACTGTAAAATGCCTATAGATGCACATCTATAGGCAAACCTCAGTTGTGACCTCTATATATAGGCATATTACTAGCCTGGCTAACAGACACAATATTCACTGAATATGTGAATATAACTTCAGCAAAAACAAATTGAGCTGAGAGCCAGGCTAGTATATTACAACAGGTTCTGATTGCCTACAGTCACTGTAACTGCAGTCCAAAATGTACCAAGCAACAATCATTTTTAGTTTAATTTTAATTATAGGTGGTGGGGTCAATTAAATCGATGTACATTTAAGATATGTATAATAACACATTCAGGGCCCGCCCAACGCATTAGCGAACTAAGCGACTGCTCGCCACCAGGGGGCCCCTCTCTAAAAGAAAAAAATTAATAAGTCTGACGATGAATGCTTGGGCCTTAAAGAACACATTACATTGATTAGGAATATTTCTCTAGGCTATCAGGTGATGTTTCCATCCTATAGATTATAGAAAAAGATTTGGCATACTTTACTTACATTGGTATTGCTCACTCACAGGGTATTGCATTCATATGTATTACTCTACTTTCTAAACTTTCTAACTGTCTGCTACAATTATGTTTGTAGTCCTAGAACTTGGTTTATATCATGTGTGAAGTATTTTCTTAACATATGCCTACATTATGCCAAGCTCTATATGCCTAAAAAAGTTGTCTGCCGCCCGTGGAAACCCACAGTGAACAGAGACATAACTGAAAGATGTAATAACGATCTACACACCATCTTGTGGTAAATGTTTGAAAGTGCACTTACATGTCACCATGGCCTACCTACACAATTCCCAGTAGGTGGCGCCAAAATATAGTAGATCAAGTCTACATAATGCAAAAAGACAAAAATGCTATAGTGGAGTTAATATTAAGGACATTTAGACATTTGGGTGAGGTAGGAAATAGAAAATATACTTTTTGTTTTTGATCCCAGAGATTTTGTTGTATAGTCATGCAAATTCATGGTTAGCGTGGGATCATCCATGTACAAAACACTGCATATCCATTGAAGCTATGTCACAACAGCCTGAACCTGCCTTTCCTCCAACTGGTTTTAGAGTTACATAATTGTAATGACTCATCAAACTGGGCTACTGGTAGAACGTCTAATTAAAATCCTCTGCTATAAAAATGTGTAAATAGCATATTGGTCACTTTTAGCACACTATTGTCTCTTATTGTAAGAAGCTAGAAAGATTCACTGGTCTGCCACTAGGTGGCAATCAATTCCCATGTTACTGATTAGTCTCGCTAACGCTATAGTTAACTTCAAGTCTGCATACACAAACTGTAGTAGTGTGGGGGTGCCGTGCCACTCTGTCTATTATGTTGGCCAACTATCCATGAGCGTGTGGTGTTTTGCCCATTCTTTTATAAGCTTTATGTTGACTGAATTACAAGAATGTGGAGAGGACTTATAGTTAACATACACAAACTGTAGTGTGGGGGTGCCGTGCCACTCTGTCTATTATGTTGGCCAACTATCCATGAGCGTGTGGTGTTTTGCTTATTCTTTTATAAGCTTTATGTTGACTGAATTACAAGAATGTGGAGAGGAATACATTTATTTTTAAGTTTATAAGCAGATTCTGAACAGAAGTAGGCCTACCACTGAATGAAATAACCATGTTGTGGTTATTCTTTGTGTAGAACAGGTATGGAAACTTAAATTGGCCTATACACGACCTTAGTTGAAAACCATTTGGCTGCCATTTAACCTTCTGTGTCCTTCTGTGTGCAAACCATTAATTCTAACAGCCATCACTATCAAAGATTTAATAACAAGTGGAGCTATTGAAACTGTCAAAAGTGAATGGGAAGAATAAATGACTGCGGTAGCCCCTCAAGGCTGGGTGTACCGCAGGCTTTTCAAAGCATTTGTTCCCATTAGAATCAAACCAAAGGGCAGGTGGGCTTTGTGTCAGTACAGAGCTCACACATGCTCAGTGATGCCGTGTTTACACATCCCATGTAAAGCAGTTTCTAAGCATTGGCCAGGTGGTTTTAGCTCAGGTCTCAAGCAGGATGTACAGTACAGGCTGTAATGAAAGTTAGTCCTCAGCTTTAACATTGTAAATGCACGCCTCTCCTCCCTGATGTGAAATTCAACCCAGCGGTGAGCTTCTTCACTCCTTTCTGTCATGGCTTGTTAACCTTTGTGGTTGTTTGAATAAGGGCTCTTCGTTTGGACGGGTTGAGTAAATAAATGGCTCTCACCTTGCATCAGCTTTTCTGGCAGTACAGTAGGTGTGTGTGCGCGCGTGTGTGAGAGAGAGAGAGAGGGAGAGAGGGAGGGAGAGGGAGAGAGAGAGGGAGAGAGGGAGGGAGGGAGAGAGCTTTTGTGTTTATGTAGACTTACTCATGACTGTGCTGTGAGAGTTGTTGTGGATGAATAGATGTCTAAGGCCGAGGCTGACAGTTTGAATTAAATGCTATCGTATGGGGGACTGTGTGTATGTATGTGCATAATGCATGTGTGCACCAATGAATGCTCTTGTTTGTGTGTGTGTTTGTGTGTATGTCAATACTAAACACTAGTCTACCAGTCTGCTACTATCAACCGCTATCTCCCCATCTCCCCAGAATATGGAGACCTCTGCATCCATTGGCCCTTTGTTTGTCAATGTCCACTCTCTCTCTCTCTCTCTCTCTCTCTCTCTCTCTCTCTCTCTCTCTCTCTCTCTCTCTCTCTCTCTCTCTCT
>JAODOY010003655.1:1495-33457 GCA_025399855.1 Forbesichthys papilliferus
GCAGCATGAAAAAGAGGAAAAGCATTGCTATGCTAAAAGCTTTAGGATTCATGGCCAAAATGTGACCTATGTGACACTCAGCTAGTGCTGTTCGATCTGTTCCCACAATATAAAGTATAAAAATGCTTATTTCAAGAACAGATCAGATGCAATGGCTCTGGATACGAATATGCATGTTTTTGTCAATGGTACCAGCTGCTTCACTGGACACCTACTGTATCTCTGTGGTTGGCTAGCAGACCAACGGGTTGTCCAATCAACTGATGATTATCAGGCAGGGTGGCTTACTGGCTTGTCTGCTGAATGTTTGGCTGTATAATCAACAGGCTAGTTGACTGATTGGATGGCTTTTTGTGTCTGTGGATTGGCAGGCTGAGCAGATGTCTGGCAGGGTGGCAAAGAAGAGAGAGAGGGCACTTTATGTTGCCAAGAGTGCAGAGGCACAGACATGGTTATGAAACAAATGAACTTAGTGCACATAGGGTTTAGTGTAACCTTCCCTCTCATTTATCAGACCTGCATCAACTGTCCTGTGGTTTTTTATTACAAGGATTTCAAACGGATCTTGCAATAGGACAAATTGCAGCTTCTTACACCAGGAACACACGGACACATCGCTTTCTCCTGAGATAAAACACGATACAAAGTACAGACAACAGAATATTCCAAATAGTCAAACAGCCCTTGCACAACAATCAATGGCCATAATGGATATGTGCAGGCAAGCCAAATAGCATGCTACACAGCCTACTAAAAAGGCTTTAATATATGTGACCCCCAGGAGACTTTTAATGTTTTTCTTGCCCCCATCGTTATGGAACCAGCCCGCCCCTCAAACATAAGCCAATCACCATCAGGCTGCACTTTCAGAATCGACGAATGAGGGCTTGAAATGTGATCAAGCCTCATGGCAAAGCAGCTGACCTTAAGATGAAAAATGTGTATGCAATGTGTGTTGTTTGTTTCTTCATGAAAATATGGGACAGCTTAGCCCTTTAAAACTTTTACGTCAGTAAAGGCGAAATAAACTTGAATTGAAATTTGATATTCGAAAATATATAAATATAATCAGAATTACATAAAGTAACGTTGCACAAAGACAGTCACTGAAGATAAAACCATATAAAGGGATTTTGCAATAATCATTCACTTAACCAAAGGTAACGCCAAAGGTAATGAAACTGCTGTATTTCACTGCATGATCTCACCGTGGTTCCTTTCCTGTATATCTAGTTCTAATTAAGCTTGCGGTGCCATTTTCTTTCTGATCTTCATACAGTTGCCCATAAAAGTCTAACCGCGAGGTCACTGCCACTGAATGTAGACAAAACACTGCTGCTGGCTAAAGCCTAATGCGTGTGCGAGTGTGCATTAGTCCAGCACATATAATAGAAAATGGTGAGCTATTGCTTTTCCAATGACCAGTAAACTTCAGGCATCGCAGTTGCTTCTGATGACAAGAAACATGTAACAGCTATATCCCACAGGGGGTTTAATCCATAACAGGAGCCCCCGAGGCTTCAATCAGCCCTGCAACAAATTCAACTGTAACAACACACTGTAACAATGCAATGACAGGCAGCTAACTGATGTGAGCAGACACACTATATCAGGAAGTCACATCGCCATTACAGTAAACAATGCCCCTCTATGCAATCCACCAGGACACACATTCATAAGCAAAGCAATAACTCAGAGCAAAGCTATAGCTCAGGTTATTACTTCAGGGTGGAGGTTACTTGTTGAAGACAAAGTGTAAAAACATATTTGACGGAGTAATTCTTTTGAAAATGTAATGATAATTGATGTTTGGCTGTTAGCCTTAAGTATGTTAATGTAAATCACATGCCATGCAAAAAATATAAGAATGTGGAATTATGTCTAGCATGCATGCATGTTACATGTTGACTAATCCCGTTGTCTTGCTAGGAAAAGACAATAAGGAACAATTTTTCCAAATTCCCTCTCCATTAGCAGGCTATAAATCAAGTGCTCCCACATCTGAAAACAAGTGAACCTTGCAACACCTCCAAGCCAGATGGCACATGCATGCACTACAAACAGAGCGCTTGCTTGGGCAGTCTTGCCACTACAGGTAATAAAACAGGCACAAAAAAGATCCAAAACCGCTATAGTATTGGGTTAAACAAAGTTGAATTACTTGTATTGTTTAATTAGGTCTATACCCTGAAAGCCTACAATTACAGCCATTAAAATAATTTGAAAACACCTAGGAGAGAATAGAGAACAGAAGCTAGTCTAATAGTTTAGTTACATTGAGATGCTTCGTTGCGCAAATTAGACTGCAGTGTTACCGTCCTTACAACTTTTCAATCAGACACTTACTGTATGTATTTTATTAAATAACTAGTATATACAGTACTAATGTGTGCTTGTGCTCTACATTGTCCAGGTGGCGTTTATAAACCCAGAAAATCATGTCACACTGAATATTTTTGCCAGCATTGTACAAAGGTTTCGGTGATAAACTGTAGCCAGTTATGTGTCATTATGTGAGAAAAAAAACCCCCACAAAAAAAACATTCACAGAACTACTAACAAAACAAACAGCATCTGTAAATGATATAGCCTAGCCTGTGTGAGCCACTGTCTGTGGACAGATTTGATATCCATCTGTGGTTTGTCATTTCTTTAGCTGGAACGGGTTTGTCATTTTCAAACATTTAACATGTTCATGTTAACAGGGGTTTGATGCTGCTTTTCTCACGGCAGGAATCCAATCAGATGCAAGGTGTCTGCTAAACAACAGCAGCAGGGAGAGACACTGACCTCCTGCGTGGAATGAACAAAAACCCTCGCTGTGCTATCAACGGTATTCAGACTACCACACCTGAGACAGTAAATCATCAACGTAATCATGGTCATTGGCCAATGGCAAAATCCCAACTCAATTCTGCTCTGTGGGGCTTAACGTCTCCCCGGAGACCTGCAGCAGACGGATGCACCAGGGAATAGAGAGAGAGAGAGAGAGAGAGAGAGAGAGAGAGAGAGAGAGAGAGAGAGAGAGAGAGAGAGAGAGAGAGAGAGAGAGGCAGAAGGAGAATGGGCTGGATTTACAGAGGGAGCTTCTAGTGCTGCATTCCTGTAGCTTCATTAGACTATAGGGAACCACTGGCGCAATGTAGGTGTTCATCAATGCCACGGCTTGACTTTTAAGGTATATACGCCGGGGCAGGCCTGCCATCAAAAATATTAAATATTAAAATCCAATGTTCTTGCAGCGTGTTGTATTCCATCCTGCCCTACCACTCCGTACCATGAACGCTGATCACGGGGTTGTAGGCAAAGTCACAGAATCCTCTTTCTCTAAAATATGACCCAGTTTTCAGCGTACTGGACACTTTACAGTATGACATCAGATGGAACAAGCTCAGACCAGAGGACAAGCAGTGATTCACTGTGATGACACGCTGACTCAGGTCATGTGACTAATTACTGTTCACTATGTTCTATACGGTTTCTATAGCGCACCGCTAACCACTGCAAAGTCAGTCCCTGATCCTCGAGGAGAAAGGCCGTGCCGTGTAAAGACAGCTACATTACAAGCCCAGTGCCTGGGAAGGCTGGTGTAGTCTTGCAGGTCGAGCCTAGTGCATGTAACGTATAACCAAACATTCACATAACTGGGCAGCTCGTCAAGGCCATGGAGTCAAGCGCAGGCTATAATCTCAGCTGGGCAGTGAGCAGACTGCTAAGCATTCAATTGGCCAAACTGGTTCTGGGCGCCTTATTAGCCTACCTTATTACCCCCCCTTACCCCTTCTTCTCCTGACTTAATCAATGACATGGTGTTGTCATTGATGCTTCTTCTGTTCTGCACCCTGTGGGGGGTCTTTTGCTGGCTCTGCTTCCAGAACAAATATTGTAAATGGACATTTATATTATCTTTGACTGTAGTGGTCCTGACTTAACTAGATTTATCGCTGGTTATCATATTTTTGTAATCTTCATGATTGTATTAATAGTACCCAAACCCCAGTTTGTCCCCATATCACTGTTTATATTTGTATGCGTAGAGAAGAGTGCCAGCCACAGTTTTCACTGTGATAATAATAATAATAATAATAATAATATGTAAACATTCTATTCCATTCGGTGGTTTTCAAATGAAGCTTGACCAGCTGCGAACGGCTCCTTTCCTGTCTCCCCTCCTCTGTTTACACTCTTCCAGCTCTCGCTTTCTGCAAAGCATCCTCATGAGATATCATTGCTAATGTAATCAGTGTACGCTTCTAGCTAATGTAGCCATGGTGACTATTTCCCAAATGAGCGAGGTGACCTTCTAGGAATGCATTTAGAGAAAATGGGAGCACGTTATAATTCACCTCACTAAGAGGGTCCCCTTTCATATTTAATCAACCTAATTTAATGTACAACTGGCCTTCAAGTTTGCCCATGTAAAATTAACAGAAGCTCCTCTGACAATAGATTTGAGACATTGAATTAAAGAATCTCATCTGATATTACAGTGAAATGAGTCAGAGACCACGTGAACTGCAAACAATTATGAAATGTACAGCAAAGCATCTGAACAGCTAATGTAAGTACAGCAATAAATAAAGAGCCTAACCCACTTCCGCATTACGGGACCTAAGTTCGAAAAAAATATGAATAGTAGTCAATGGTGAGAATAAAATAATTGTTAGATCCTGCTTGCTTTGTGACACGAAGTAGACATGTGATGTCTGACTAAAAGAAAATTATTCCATTCAAGAAAGCTTCAGTTTGTCGTGCATTTGTTGAAGTATAAGACTGTGAAAATATGTAATTAGTAAGACTACAAACCCTGTGTAGCGTAAGTGTCATGACGTTTTCACGCCACAATCCACAAGCCGAAGAAAGAACTGTTTTGGTGACGCATGCTGTGCTAGACGAAGGCTGTAGTTCACTGAGCGGTTAAACACGAAACTAAAGATTACTTATAGTTTCACAACAAACTGCAACGTTCTTGACTTGAACAATTATCTTTTAAATAGATAAACATCACATGTGTACTTCGTGTCACAATTCAAACGGGGTCAATAAATAATTTAATTCTCGTCGTTGACTACCATACATAATATTTTTCGACATAAGGTCCAATAATACGGAAATTACTATGGCTCTATATTGGACTAACTCCAAAAGACACTGCATTATCTTGAGACTTCCATTGAATGCTCAGAAATAAGGAGCCAATGAGACCAGCCGCTCTGGTCTGTCCCCACGGCTCTCGTGTGAAATCCATTCTACGCTAATGAGTAAATTGCCCTGGGCAGCTACATTAGGCATTTAGATTTCCACAGCGACAGAAATCAACATGTGATTTATGCTGTTCAAGTTTGCTGTTACAGAACAAACATCCGGCATTGAACCAGCACCAACATCGAGAGAGCATGCATTATGCATGTTCATGTACAGATAAATTACCATGGGAACCAAAACACATGTTGTTATGGCCTACGGCGAGCTAAGATTGCATATACATGTATTGTACTTGGGTTGTACTTATTACTTAGATGGATACTTGGAAGGATGCTAAAGAAAAACTTAAATACAGTTCGGTCCACATTAAAATGTACACAAAACAGCATACCATGATTAATAATAAATACAAATAGGCCTATTAAATTCAGTAATAGTACTAGCAGAATACCAATAGTACTGTAATAATATAATCCTACTGTCATTGCAATTTGGACAATATTATTAGTAATACTGAGCCACTTTGCCTGCGATGCTCGTGGGGAAACAGATGAAGCCCCGGGGGGGGGGGGGATTAACTCCATTGCCGAGCAGCTTTCGTGTGTCATGAGCAGGCCACGCTGGCTGAGCTGGCAGTGGGGTAAAGTGAGAGCTGGCAGACAAGGCACGGCGCTCTGGACCCTGCTACCGGAGGGAGGGGATCAATAGCCACGCAGAGGGCACGTGTGAGAGGGGTGTTGGAGTGTGTGTGTGTGTGTGTGGGGGGGGGGGGGCAGAGAGAATAGGTGAAGAGGAAAATCTGAGAAAAGGAGAACCTTTCACTGAATCTGAGTAGCTACTGTGCACACTCATAAATGTGTGCGTGTGGTGCGAAGGGGGCTGGGTTGTGAGAGATTCAGAGAACTACTGATGGAAAGAGAAAAAAAAAGAATCAAGCTGGGGGGGGTAGAAACGTGACTTGTGCATGTGTGTTTGTGTGTTTCTGCCTGGCATCTCTGACAGTTCCCTGTCCCCTGTCAGGGTTTGCTCGTGGAAGCTGTGCGTCGGCTGGTAGCTTGTTTGCATAAGCGCATCAGTCCCCAGCACCTTATTACCGAAGTGCCCTTTGCAAGGCAACACTGCGTGTACCATACGACCAGTGATACTGTAGATGCAAACATTTCAATATAGGTAAAACCACCAATGTCCTTAGACAGATGTCCTCCTCACGGCAGAAATCCAGAGAATTCCTAACTGTATTCTCCAAGGTGTGTCTTCATCAAGAGACCATAGATCAGCTGGTTTAGTCCATTTTAAGAGGCTGTTGTGTCAGAAATGTGACTAGTACAGCATGGCTAGCCAACATGTCATCCAGCCAGCCAGCATCACGCCAGTCAACCAAACAGCATCTCAAGAGGCTGTCATCTTTTCAAGCAAGGACCGTCCTTCAAAAGCAGATTCTGGCACTGGATTAACCCAGCTGACAGAGAGGGAACGAGGGTGCAACGGGAGCACGACATGCATGGCGGCTGTGAATTTTAGAGTGACCCAGTTTTCGTTATCACTATTTACATCCTCGTGTCCTCCCCGAGAAATACTGTTTTCTTGATAGAGTGGCATATCTATTGGCCTGTGGGTTGAGTTCAATATTCGGTTTATGCATAAAAAATAAATTTAAAAAAAAGAGTATAGGAAGAGATCCACTCAGCCCTTATCATGACTCAAAACAGAAATATAGCCTCAGCACTGTGTAGTTGCCTCAGTATTCATTATGATTTAAAAAAAGATATACAGTATATACGTATGTATGCATATAAATCACATTTTCTTTGAAGAAAACAATTTCTTATAATTGGAATATTCAGTTGTCATATATTGGGAAGCCGTTTCACCAATAAGAAACACAGAAACAGTGGTGACAAATGGTAGCCTTCCAAGACCATGCTGATCTTGCAAGCATCAGTTTAACTGCAAGAGTCAGTCTGGAATGACTGGAAATCATTGCGACTGAGTCTGAGTATTGATAGCTAATAAGGGAGTGGTTTAGGTGTGCAGCGTGGTTTAAGTTTGCCGACAGCAAATACGACTAGAGGGTTCATCCAATCCACTGCCAAATACTTTCTGAAAGTTAAGACTGCAATGTGATTAAGGGCTATTTAAAACGAATTTAATTAATTAATTAATTAATTAATTAATTAAACTTGACTTGAAAGTGCCAGCCCTTTTCTCCCGACTCCAGATAAGCGGGAGAAGATGGATGGATGGATGGACACTACATAGCATCAACTCCCCTCCCTGGCAATGATGATCGTGTTGTTCAGTTAACAGAGTCAACTCATCTCTGCACAAGACAATGTTGTCGTCATGTTGTCAGACTAGTAGTACAATTTAAGGCCCCGATATACTTGCTTTGTGCAACGCGTACACGTAGACAAGCGGCTGCGTCACCAAAGGAAATGTTCCTATACTTGCCTGCAGACCTTGTGTGTGCTTGGAGGATTTAAAATACATTCCTTGCCAAAACCAGAATATTTTTCTTGACTACCTTCAAATTTCCATAACAACAACCACCATTTGAAAATGTGGAGCGGCATAGAGACATATAAATTGGTAATTACGGACTAGCTCTACTAACTGCTCTTTGAAACGTCCCGCCATTGTTCTTTGTTTATAAACTGCTGTTAATTCGTCTGTCCAATCCTGATATTCTGCCCCCACATGCATGTGCTGTATTGCATCATGTATATATATACGTAGCGCTAATTTCTGAGGACGCGCCCGATACGCATGGTAGCCATCTTGTATATGCATATGTGTAATAAAAAGCAAGTATATAACAGGCTTTATTTGCTCTTTGGTAATTTAGACATTTTTATCAAATGTGACTTGCGGTGCGTAATGAATAGGTAGGGTGAGATATCTTGCTCAAGGGGGTCAAGGAAAAGTAGTTAGGAATGGACATAGGACATTTTTTTTGACCAAACGGATGCAGCCAGAGTAAACGTACTCTCCGAGTTGACTGAACTAACTCAGATCAGCTGTTCTGGAACCAAAACAATTGAGTTTTTCCATTTCAGGGTCTGTTAACTCAGAGTTCAGGGTTAATTTCAGAGTTTGTTAAACTTACATGTAGGCTGGGCATGTTGGGAATTAAACCTAATATAAATCAATCAACCTAACAAGTAACTGAATAATTGATTTGGATAACTGATTAATTGCTTATACTGTATGCATACAGATTTAAAGGAGATTGGAATTCCTTAGGTATAGCCTATGCAGTTTTCTAAGTGGACTAGATGATAGAGCGCTTATTAAAACAATAAGCAATGTTTAACTTGAGATTTTGGACATGGTGAGCCTTATTTTTCGAGATCGTGGGGTTGTAGGCTGTGATGTACATATTTTTGTAGTATATGTAGGCTGCAGCTACTCTAAAGCAATAATCTATATATGTATAGCTAATTAAACTATTTATAGCAGCTTCAAATAAAACAAATATTTGACATTAGTCTCTAGGTCTTCTCTCAAGAGCTTTTCAACTTCGTGTATTGTGTGTGATCACTTGGGGTGTGTTGTACGAACATTTGCTATGTTCAGTGAAGTTTATTCAGAAAATGTTTGCAATGTTCTTTTTAAACTATTTTCAAAGACGTTTTCTGCGAGTGGAATGTGTTGCTCAGTGACGTGTACTGTGTCCACCATCAACTGTATCTAGCCTATGTAGCTACTTTACGCACTTAGCATACAGTAGCACAAACAACTAATTTGTTACCTTGTTGAAGTTAACTTTCTACCCTGTTTTGTATGTGTTTTGTATCCTGGCGTTCAGGCAATGGCCATTGAACATGGTTTGTTTGTTGCTAACAGATAACAGACAAGGACAATAATCTAAATGTTGTCTACAATTTAAGTTACATTCAGACAATTTCTTTTTCAATAAAGTGGATTTAATTCCATCTTTTTCAAGAATTCTCAAGAGCATGGCTTCTATACAGTAAGCAAGCACCTCTAATAACCCCAGGAACCTCAAGCAATAAAAGTATTACCGCTTACTTAAATAAAAAATAAAAAAACAGTTGGTACACTATACATCTGATAAAACAATATACTGTACCTTGGAGACCAGGTTGTGGAGGCATGGACGTTAGTGCCGTCGGTGAGAGTGAGGGGTAATATGCCAGATTCAGATTAAACCACCCTGAGAGCTTTGTATGGATTTTTATGTTTATTTTTATGTTTTGTTTATGTGAATTGACTCCTTTTAGCATCCAGCCTCAAGTGGCCATTTGATGAACTGCAGTTTTGGCACTTCCGCATTGTACTTTTTCTCAGCACCGGAGGTGGTCATAATAACGGCGTTAAGTCATTTATAATTGTAATGTCATTATTTTGAGATATAGCAATATACATTAATATATTGTATACTATAGAAGAATTAATCTTATATATATTTGGCTTTGTATTCAGGGTTGAAACCCAACACGGCGTGACACATACTACTGTACCTCACTTCATTGTAATAAGAGAAAAAAAACGAACTATCTGGGTGACTTTATGAATATTTGTACTTATGTTTTTTACACAGAAACTATATACAGTATATACAACTATAAACTATATAATGTTTTGGTAGGCATTTTTACATTGCATGTATCATCTTAGCAGTTGTTGACTGAGGCTAAACTGGTTGGTATGAATGTTTACATTGCATGTGTTGTCTGTACAGTGATATGTTCTGTTTTATTTTTTGTTAGCGTTTAAATATGAGGCTCCACGGTACATGACCAGTGCCTAGTCCACACGTACAGTATATAGCTATTTTTTGTGTATTTATAGTGTTTAGTGTTACACTCACTAAATACAGAGTTTTAGCAACACTTCCAGGGTGAAGATATTTAAAAACCATGTGTTCAGTGTTCGCCACCACAAGGAAACTGAGGTTTTGGCTTGTAACATCAGCTTGTGCGTCGTTATCTCATTTGTTTGGCGTCAGAGTGTGTGCCGTTACATCCTTTATTTAGATAAGGTGCTTTTCTTCACAGGCTTGTAAGCATGTAATTGTGTTTTCATGTGGATAGAGATTGTTTTCTTTTGAACAGCAGTATGGACAGGATTTTCCAGAAGCAGGAAAATCCCTGTTTAAAATGTGTCTTGTGGACTAGCCATAAGGGAGGCTTCTCCCTTTTCACTGAGCCGACATATTCTCTCTCACTTTGATTCAGCAGACGTGATATCTTTTTGAGAATGATAGAGGGGGAGGGGCTTGTGTGATGTTTATCATCATGAACTGCCATCTAATGTTCGAACAAGGAATACTCAAAATTAGGTAATTCAGCTTTAAGGTAAGAATAGTACAATACAATGCACATTGCATTACTAAAAATAAATAAATGCAGATTCAATAATCTACTGGATATAATTTAGTTGTGCCCATGATGCATTTAAAAATGTTTAAAAAAGGCGAATTAGCAAAAAATGATATGGTCAAATCAATAACAGTTTAACAAAGGGAAGTGCAATTTTCCAATAATGCCTGTCAGAAGGTAACACTATAAAAACGTTATTGGCAATAATCACGTTATGATTCCAAAATGGTATGTATACAGTAACGCTATTTAAAGATTTGCATTGATGCAAATTACGCTACAATGTCCATTGATAGTTCATTACACAAGAGCTGTCAAAAGTTTATGCGTTAATGTGTTAACTCCTTTACCTTTTACACCAATATTTTTTGTCGGACTGCATGTTGCCGGACTGAACGATATTAGCAATTGTTGAAAAGTAACTAACTGAGTGAGTGAAGGCCGCTGCATACTACCAAATGCCTGGCCTTGCACAGCTCATGCGAGCGCTCGGGATGTTCTAAGAACACTTCACATGGATGCGTTGGCTACTTCTCAATACAAAAAAAGTGCTTTTAAATTAGCTATATTTATAAATACAAGTTTTATGTGCACAGATTGTTTCCTGTGAACAATATTGGTGTAAGATATTCGCAGGAAATAATTATATAAATAACTAACTTGTGAGCTTAGTAGGGCATCTATTGTCATATAGTGGGCTTCAGCCTGTCGCACCTGCGTAGTCAACGTGCACAAGTCTACAGGGACAGACATGTTTAGGAGGTGTGGGGACAGGACTGTATGCGTGACTATATTTACATCACGTGCACAGACCGTTGGCAGTTGGCTCGTGCCCGTGGCCGGCTGATAGGCTTGTATAGATTTTACTTGTTTAGTTTGCCGTTAATGCACTGATACCATAAGCAGGTTAGGTAAACTAGGTAAGCCTTCTGTGTTTGCAGCTTGACCAGTTGCATTCTATTTGTTTGAGGTAGGTCAGGTGTTCTAGTGATGTTTTCTTCCCACCCCTCGAACTGAGATACAAAATAGGCCTATATGATTTATATATCAGGTTATATATTGTATTATGGCACCGCTTATTTTGCCATATATTATTATTTATTTTCTATTATTTTACTTTCATAGAGTATGATGTCTGATCCAACTTCTGTTACTTCCTCGTTAATTCCGCCCCAAACCAGTTAGGAATATATTTACACCAGGTCGGTTATTTATCGACTGAGACGAGAGAGGCGTCATGCTTGCAACTTCCTTAATTTCATCCATCCATCCATCCTTCTTCTCCCGCTTATCCGGAGTCGGGGCGCGGGGGCAGCAGCTTCAGCAAGGGACCCCAAACTCCCCTTTCCCGAGCAACATCAGCAAGCTATGACTGGGGGATCCCGAGACGTTCCCAGGCCAGTTTGGAGATAAAAATCGCTCCACCTGGTCCTGGGTCTTCCCCGAGGCCTCCTCCCAGCTGGACATGCCTGGAACACCTCCCAAGGGAGGCGCCCAGGAGGCATCCTTACTAGATGCCCGTACCACCTTACCCGTACCATCCAATTTTTCGCAATTAAAATGTTAATAATCTATTGACAGCTCTAGAAATCACGCATTGCACATGGCTTGGTGTAACACCACGAGCCAGTTTTGTAGCAGCCTATACACTCTGGATGTGAGTGACTGTGGTTATATATAGCCCCCCATAACCACTGTGGCTGGCCTCGCTACTCACCAACACCCATGGGATATAATGACACAGCCAGGCCTGGGGGTACAGCTTCGTACACACTAAAAAGCCCACTCAGGCTCTGGCCAGCACAGTAGGTGCACAAGGAAAGGCGGGGAACAGGGGAAAATTATTTTTTCTTTTTTTGGTAAATATATGAGAGCAGAACATTCTAATACAGTGAGTGAATATATGTGTGTGTGTGTTGCAGGGGAGGCAAATGTGCCCTCTTTGTTCCTATACCGTGAAGGGTAACAAGTACACACTGCCATCAGACCCCCACCCCCTTTTGAACCCGTCTAGCACTGGGACGGGCCATCTGCTGAAATTCCAACCACGGCGTTCGCTGCCACGGGGCGAAGACGAGAGATCCCAATCACTCATAATCAACATGTCTTATGTCCTCTGCGCCGCGCTCCGACAAACTCCTCGACAACGAGATGCTCCAGATACTTGCCAAGGTCTCCCAGAAGCCCTGATCTGTTTCCTGTCCCAGCCCCATTGCTATGACACATTGGTGTGATATGCATTACCTTGGGGCTGTTGGGCCATGTGTAATGAGTCTGCACACAAGGGCTGCACACACATACATGTATGTGTTGTAATTGTACAGTGTAGTTCTGAGAGTGCTGGCCTCTCTGTAGACTTCGGCAGAAGGCCCTGATTTAAAGTGATACGACTGCATATTATCAGAAAAGGTGACTGTAGCTATAGTATGAGCATTTGAGAGCGAGTAAGTGAGATGTGCAATCAATAGTTTATTAGCTGCCTCACGCATCCTGGCTCATCTATTGGATAGCAATATATATGTTACTTAATTAGCCTCCGGAGGAAGATGTGACTTGAAGGATTAACCTGTGAGACAGTTTATCATGCATAGTACCTAATTAACCTCCAGAGAGTAGTGTGAGAACTCTTGTTTAAACATCTTCTATTCCTTCAGGCCAAACATGAATATAGTATGAGTAAAAATGTCAAATGTTGATTTTGTACACAATAAGTGCATCAGATCAACCAACATTCAAGCTAAATCGGTGTGATGATGTTATCATTTAGGATCCAATGTAAGCACCATTATTAGTCACGTGTTACCATACTTGCGCTCAGCTTTCTAGGCCGCCTGAACTCTCCATCCTGCTTACTCCTCCTCCTCCTCCTCCTGACAGACCATAATACTGTCTTCGTACCACGCAATGAGCTTCCCATGGTGACTGAGTGGAACTGGCATGGATGAAGTCACCCTGCACTCTATTTGAAATAAATTGAGGAATAAGACCCCCAACACGGGTGGGCAACATAATGACACGTATATAGGACACGCAAGTACGGCAAGTAAGGGAACCTTTTAAGATTTCATCTCAGTTGTCACTCCTGCTCGCTCCCTGCTAGGAGTGAATAATTACAGTGGAAACGTTTTTCCTCCTCCACGGTGAGCGATACGGAGCCGGTCAAGTATGCTGTCAGTACAGGCTGACATCGAATCTGTCGTTAGTGCAATAAATATCTAGCAGCATAACAAATGTGACCTCCCTTCAGGTGTCTATGTGCGCGTAAATGATGTTTAATGTGTCGTTCAGGGTCTAGTCAATGTGTAACAAGAGGCAGAATAATAATTTTATTCTGCTGGCTTTAGTGGATATTCATTACTGATTACTGAGAAATGTATTAGAGGGGTCAACTGTTACAACATTAATTAAATCAAATTGGACATCATACTTATACTGGAATAGGCATGGAGTAAGCACAATTTGAAATAGCGATTCCTGACCGTGTCCTGCTTTATGTCAACGCCTATTTATTTTTGCCAGTATAACCTGAACGCCTACGTTAATTTGTCTGTTATCAATAAGTCTGGTTGACAGTTAATAAGTCTACAATTGACTATATGTCAAAAATGTTAAACTAAATCCTGTCGCATGGTTTCCAAATCCTACACTTCAAATTGTATGCTGTAAAAAGTGTTAATTGTAACAAATCAATTTAGCTTAAAACATCCCACAATAAAACACCCCCTAAAGTTTATAGCCTAGCCCATTTAAGAGAATAGGCTACTTCTTTTTCACTTTAATTATAGGCTGCTCATCATGCACACGCCTATTGTCATCGTGGATATTAAAAACATTCCTTACCGTCGAACACCTTGAAAAGACGATGGCCACGACATTCTTGATTTCTTCAGCCCGGGTCGGCACCCTGTGTCCAAGGCATAGGTTCGGTCCATGTTTCTTGGACTGAGGTATTTCTCTGTGTCGGAAAATCCCCTTTGTTTCACCCTGTTGTTCTTCCGCACTACGAGTGCGTGGTGAAGCGGTGAGAGCACAGCCTGGTTTTGTCTCCACAAATGTTTCGGTGCATTCGCACTTCCAGCTCCGCCAGCATCGCTGGGGAAGGAATCGCTGCCAGCAACCACAGAGGTCGCCGCTACTTTTCCGCAAGCAGGGTCCATAGTTGTCATAGGTTCAAAAGTACAATATGACGATAAAAGCATTAAAGTTGACTGCCCCCGGGCATTAGATTACAACACTTAATATATCCCGAAAATCCGTATCCTAAATTATAGGATCCAAGACTGTGGATAATTTATTTAGACAACTTTATTTGTAAAGATGAGTGCTTCACGTATACGCTGTTTTGCAATTTTAGGTAACAACTCCATTAATTTCGTCTTTATTGCCTTTTTTGAGCTATATTTTAAGATAGGCTAGTCAAGTGTAATGAATGCACACGCACTGTAATAGACTAGTTTTTCAGATTAAAAAAAAACTTTTCCTCGGTCGTGCTACGAGAATACTATGTATATTTGATTTCCAAGCGCTCCCGTCTCTCATTGCTCTTCGGATAACGATATAGTCAGTAGGCTATACCTTGCTACGGCGGGACAATCCATGCGAGCGAATCTTATTTCCAAAATTATGCAAAGTTCGACAGCCTTGCATTAGTAACTTTACGCACACTCTGCGTGAAACCATCCTGGAAGTAAAAAAAAAAGAGACCCACTCGTCAACTGTTCTCCCACCTTTTAGACCTCTCTGACTGCACGATCGGGCCACCAGCAATAATATATCGAACGGGCTACTGCATTAAACATGAGCGACACACCCGAAGCACCTCCTCTGATTCCAACGTTTCACAAGGAGGTGTGTGAACAGACAGCGCCAGGTGGCCCACACTGAGTCAATATTATGTTTTCCACAATCAAATCTCAGGTTTTGGGAGATTTAGGTTTTCTTCTATGAATTGACAGTGTGCCTCAAACACGATAAAAGCTTTTTTTAAATATGTTTTTGACATACATTTTAAACCTCTCCATGCTGCACTGTTATCAATTAAACTGAGAATAATTCCCACACGTGTTTGTAATTGCTACAAGATATAGGGCAAACAGCCACTGTGGCAGGACACTGCACTATGATTGGTTTTGGAACAATTCCTTGTGTTTCCCACAGTGATTTCAGTGGACACTGTGTTTTCTCACCTCTTTCCTCCTTTCAGTTCAAGACTATTACACTGGAAACTAACTGGGTGGAGAATCCAATTTCTCCTACTTTACCAGCAGGAATTCAATCTACCTTGCGGAGACGAACTGATGTAGGAAAAAGAGCGGGCAGGCTGGCAGCTAAGAACAATGAGAGAAGTATAGCACACAGAGTGAGGTACTGTTGGCGGACATTTATGCGTTATTGATCGCCTTGTTGTTCCCAGGCTTGGCTCGTGAAGTTATTATTTGCTATGTGTGTTGTAGAAATGCACTGATTTTAAAGCAGAGGTTCATGCATTTAACATTATTTGCTAAAACAACACATCTGTTACAACGGGTTACCGGCCATCCACATATACCATCTCTAATCTACAAAAAATTATGTTTTTCCCTAGCATAATATACCTCTCCGTTTGCATGATGGAAGCATTTTAGTGCTCATTGTGTTTAGTATATTTTTATCATGCTCAATTTTGTTCATATTTGTTGTACCTTCATATTTCCTAACAAAGTTCACATTTTGATTAATTGTCTAAAAAACTGATATGACACTGCCAACCTGTAAGAAGCAAGCAAATACTGGTTGGCTTTATTTACAACGTTAATTGGTTTCTGCTCATGAAGCAAGTATTTGGTACAGTACACTATGCAAGTCAAATTGAACTTAACATTCTGGCAACGAAACACACTAAGACATCTCCAATGCATAAACTCCAAATTGCAGTTTGAACATTAAGATATTAAGTTATAATTGTGTTTGTCGTCAATTCTTAATGCTTCATGACTATATATTGGTTTCCCTCCGTTGAATTATACATGAGTTAAGCTTGAAGGAAAGAAAAGATGTATAGTCTTGGTTAAAATTCCCAACTCTCACTCCATTGCAGCAACTTCAAAATGCTTAGACTTTTATTGCAGTATAGAAAATCTTGCTCTGTTAAATGAATACTGTAGGTTTGTTTGCTATAATTTGGAATTGGAAATAATATATTAGGTTGCAGTCTTTTTAAAAGGAAATTAGTTTAGTTAATGGACTTTGGAACATATTCTTTTAATTGTGTATATATAACATGCAATATCATTCAGATATAGCAAGACATGTTCTCATACAATCTATAGAGCTGAACATATAACAGAACATATCATTTAACACATTTACATTGAATAGGCCAATGTACACCAATTTTACATTTGACTATTACTTTCATAACTTCCACTGACCTGAGTGAACACAGATCATGGTACATGTAACGCTGGTTTCATCACTATTTTGCATTACGTGCAAAAACAAACATTAGGTGTGCAAGCATTGAGAACATTTATTCATTTGTATACACAAAAATTCAACACATTCCCTCCAAATAAATTGTACAGCATTTGTTAAATCCAAAAGCGAATGAAAAATGATAAATGATGATTCTAATTGAGATAGTTACATAATGTATATGTCGTATGTGTCTTTCAGTATTGCTCACTTCAACCGATTATACGCCCCCTATCATTTAGTCACATGTCCTTTCATAGACAGTTGTGTTTTAAAATACAAACAGCCTCAGCGTCAGATGCCTGGCACTGCCACAGGCTCGACAATATGGCTAATTACTCCGTATTGATTATATATCTTTGTGATAAATAGCCGTTTTCTTTCAACAATACTGGATAATGCAGTATAGACTGTGCTTTCGGCAACCGAAGCGGGCAGTGCTCCAAGCAGACAGGCAACACAAGGACTGAGATGCTCCGTGTCAGAGGGGCAAGTCCTCTGACACGGAAATAAGCCGTATATCAGACTGTAGCATTGTGCATCAGCTACAGTTCTAGTTGTAGCTGTATACTATCTGAGACTCTCAGTAACTCACGGCAACTTTTCTTCAATCACGTCAATGAAACAAGCTTTAAATTCTCCTCACGTTGTCTTCTAAGATCTCTGAAGGACGCCTTTTAACAAGCTTAGATTGCATTAATAATAATTAATTTAGTTAGACACACTGGAGGAAGGACAAGGCTGAAACGAGTAAGAAAAAAAATGTAAAGAATCATGTTTTATTACTCTACTCTTACTCAAAGTGAGTCATTAGAAAATGAGACCCTGGTCACAGACTCTTAAAGGGCCCCAATTACACCCTGTCACAGATGTGTGCAGAAGATTTTTGCTCTATAACCATTTTCAAAATATATGTTTATGTAAGGGCTCTTACTTGTCATAGTTAAGGACTAACACTTAAACACTGTACAGCCCCTCAAATATATTGCCCTGCCTTGTAAAAACATCTACTGTTTTATGGTAATTCAGTCATAGATCAGATACAGATAGTCTGTAGGCCCGTGTTATGGGGGTCTCCATTCAGATAGCTCAGGGGTTTTATAACAACAAAATGAGGTCTTTGTGAACCACAACTGTAGCCTTTACCTTTGCTCAGAGCCTTTAAAGTTCTATGAGAGGTGCTTTTATCATCACACATTTAACCCATCCCTCAAGCGAGCAGTGGAGAGCCACTGCACCGCACCCAGCGACCTACTCCAGATAGAAGCCCACGGAACTGACAGGTGAGAGTTAAGTGAAGGAAATCAAGGTACCCGGAGGAAACCCACACAGTCACAGGGAGAACACGGTAAGTCCACACAGAAAGACAACCGGGGCTCGCACCCAAGCCCTTCTTACTGTGAGGCCACAGAGCTATCCACTGGGCCACAGTGTTGCGCAGTGCTGTGCAACCTCACTTACAAGGTATGCTGTGTTTCCCTGTGACATCTTCAAAGTGAATGTTTATGATATTCCTTCAGTTTTTTCAGTAGGACCTTTGGGGATCTGTTACTGACATGAATGGCTAAGCTCTCTGAGTATCCGACAAAAAATGATAAGTAAATAACAGCTACTTCAAAGGCTCCATGGCTTCGGGCCCCCTGTGATCTTGGATTCCTGGGCCTGGTCCATTCGGTAATCCACCCGTATGTAGCGGTTTTCATAAGTAAAGTCCATCATCACCACCAACCAACGACACAAGACCGCAGAACAGCCCTTCCTGCTGCTTCTGATTGACAATACCGGCATCTGTTTTCATGCTAAAGTGAGAGACCCCATGAATGATTAAAATGATTCATTATTCCTACCTCTGTTTAAATAAATACGATAGCAGACAGCGTAATGATTAGGCATATATTATTTGGCTGTTTTTCTGAAATAAAGCAGGGTTTGTCTTCCTTCAATCCTAGGCATACGACAGGTAAACAATAAATGTAATCTCAGAAAACTAGTGTTTTCTGATACAGTAGCCTACAGCTTTAGTGTTATAGAGCCTGTGTTTGCAGGGCTATATACTGTGGAAGAAACACCAGGTTACTTTCAGTGCGCACACAGACCATGAGGAGATATTCACAGAATTTGACAAAAAGTTTATTTGCTTACAATTGCTTACCCGACATTTAGGTAAATTCTGAATAATTTTGAATTTGGACGCATGTCGCTGACTATCAGTGTGAATGTAGTTTCAATAATAAAGGTTGGAGGTTTAAAAATAAATAAATAAAAACAATCAACGCCAACTCACGCTGTGATTGCAGACAGGCTGTTTTTATCCTGTTTATCATTTTAGAGAGGCTAAATTGCATCCCACATGTTTAAGACCAGTAAGTCAAGAGTGGTGACAAAGATAGATCTATTAGTCTCTCCGTGAGTCAGACGCTTTCAAGCATGGAGTGACTCAGGGATCATTTGTTTTAATCTAAAGATAAAAAGAGGGATTGGGGACTAATTCACCTAAAATAAAGTCACATCTTCAAAGGAATCTGACATTCCTTTGATACAAAATCGCTTCATTTGGCAAATGTCATGTTCCTCATTTACGGCCGCTAAGGCTGGCATGGTTCAATCCATGAACACAGGGCTTACCATATGGCAAGTAATTTGCCCTCAGCCACTAAAGCAAGCATCACAACTGAAGGTTATTGATCCTGAAAAGCAATCTACTCTGTACGTTCAATAACCACTCATTCCATTTAACCTACTTTTGAATGAGGAGGCAAATACACTTGCATATTTCTATGAGGATTCACATCCCCACTAAGCCATCACATTTGCAGATTGTGTGATTTTGAAGCATGACATACTGTACAAAGACACCAGACCATTCACATATCTGCTTGCTACCACAGACTGTTACCGTAGGCTCCTGTCTCATGTTACATTATGCCAGATGAGATATGCTAATAGTTTCATCACGTTACATTAGCATTCAAGCTAAGAGCTGGGTGCAGTGCAGCAGGCGACCCCCAGGAGACCTACCTGCCTGTGTCGGCGGATGTGATGGCGATGAGCGGCGGGGTGCGCAGTGGCAGCGTGGTGGGCCTGGGCGGTACGGTGACGGCCTCGGGCTCTGGTTTGCGCTCACAGTAGTACTGCTCTGCCTGTCTGAAGGCCAGGGGGGGCAGCTGCATTGTGCGGCAGGCCATCCTGCGCACCATGCAGGGCTCCATGCAGGCGACCGGCCCTGGCTCTGGAGAATCGGAGGAATCCTCAGACACCTGGGCGGTAAATACACGAGGATACTACGTCATTGACTCTGTACTGAAAGGTAAAGATGCATACTGTAGATGTACTCGTTATGGAAATATATTCACGTTGACCTGCTGTTGGTGTGGCCATTGGCCTTTCAACCATGACATAAATATTATCGATGTATTTGCACCGCTGGAGAGAGAGAGTGTTCAGAAATATACAACAGAAAGGAATACTGTTTGTGTGTTACTATGGACACTGCTCTTTGTGTTGCTGCCATTGACCAAGCTACAGAGCACAAATTACACAACAGTCAAATGAGTCCAGACAACATAGCATGCAGCTGCATCTTCTGACCACAGTGGCCACCATTTGCCAAATGATGCTACGCATCGCTTGAAGAACAATTTAAGATTAGTCGTGATATTAGGACTATTGGGACTACACAGCTAGACGTATTCAAGAAACATCAGAAGACACATTCAAGAAAGGAGGGAAGCTAAAATCGCAGGAAACACATGGTAAGCTAGCAATATTATGTGGACAAATGGAGTAATTGTTTCCGCAGCTGACATAGGGGGCATGTCAGGTGAGCCAACTAATATACACAAAGGTTAGCATAAATAAGTAAATGGTTAACAGTACACAAGGGTGTATTAAAACATGTTGTAGTCCCTATACATTATGGTTAGCATAGAGGCCTCCTGATATATGAGTAATGCAGTGCACACATTTAGGCCTACAGGATGCAATTAATTATTCAAAAGCAACGATAACAGGAATCAATGCATTGCCACTCAACGTTGACCAAAGACAAGAAAGCAAAAACCACCAATAGCATGGTTATTAAAAAAATATTTGAAAGCATTATACAGTATATCAAAGCTTTTTACACAACTCCTTTTATCACCGTTATTCAAGGAAAGCCAGTGGACATTTAAAAATATAAAAAAAACAGATTGAAAGCTTGATTTTAATTTTTTTTCAAATAGCTTTCATTGATACTGTATCAGTGAAGACATTAAAAAAATAAAACCTAATGAAAGCTTGCATTGTTCATTTTTTTATAGAAAAACCATTAGAATATCAGTGAAGACATTTCAACAGGTTCCTTTGATTCCCTAGAACTGCAGCTAGAACTTTATGCAGTTCATAAAATAAATAGTATAAAAATGTGCAGAACATTTTTGTAGTAGTTTTCTTTACACTTAAAAAACCATATACGTATTTGTTAAGGAAAGCAACAATGCCTTTACCTTGTAAGCATGACTCCTTCAAGCCAGGAATTTTCCAATTAACATTTCCCTTAAATAATGTACTATTATTGTGAAAGACCTAATATGAATTAATTAGGCATTGCTGTGTGTTCACTCATCCATGCAAATCACAAAAAGCACGTGCACTGCACTGGCTCTAACTGAGCAAGTGTACCGCTAAGAATTGAATTGAAAGCTAGCTACAACTTCAACTATATTTCTTTATCACACACTCAATACATCTTCAGGGACAGTAGAGGACCGTGGGGAACTAAACCTGTTATCTGTGTATTGAGTGGTTCTTCGGGAATCTTCGGCAGACATGAATGCGCACACACACGCACGCACACACACACTTGCACACAGCAGAGCTAGTAGGACAGCATGACGAATTGAGGCAGGTTCTGTGCCATTAATCTTGTGGCAAACCACGACTTTTCATTTGTTTCACATGATGAACAAGGCTTCCCCGTTAAGCCGGTGTAAACCATTAACATCTGCCTTCCAGAGGTAATCTTTTTACATTATGGCCCTTCACAGCACCTGGGTCGGTCCTCTCTGTTCTAGAACACACCTTCTGCAGTCTAATTAGGATCTTCTCTTACAATGCTCACCTTAGCCTGCTAATAATACCTGGATGAATTGTTTACATTCAGCTGAGAGATGTATTTCTTGATTTACTCCATTATGCAATGCAGGCTTTGTTGACTGACCATGATCTGCTGCCCCAGAGGTATTCAGTGATCTTTGTGAAGCCTGAGGCATCGTGCTAGTTGAAAAGATCTATTCACTGCCCATGTGTACATATGAATTATCCACCCTGCTAGCTATTTATATTTCTCTTTTTAAAGAGCCTCTAACACTTATGGGGCTTTTAGTTCTGTGTGATATATTTGTATCTATAATACGTCTTGTACCAAAATAATTGTATGCAATGGTTTTGAACATCCACATATTATGTATACATTATAAATAAACAATGCTTAAGTTTTTTTTCAATATCGTGTTACCTATAGGGTTAGTGGACCCAACACAACACAACTAAACTGCCTAAACAGGCTCTGCGTCTGGTGGATAACACATATGGCAGTCTCCTTATTCCAATTCGGTAGTCTCACCAAGACTAGCCTTTATTTTAATAATACAGTAAAGGCAACCTCACTTATTTCAAATGTCTAATCAGGGATAGGGTTTGCATAATAGCCTTAAAGGCAGGGTTAGTCATTCTTGCAAAGTACGAGCTCAAATCAAAACAGTATGGCTCCGCAGGCACCGCCTCACACAGAAATGTATTATGAAGCAAAGCGTAGTGCTACGGCTTTGATGATACGAGCGGTGTTCGCCACTTTGTTTATTTTACTTTTTACGGAGCCAATACTGTAAGTATTGGATAATTATTTCATCACACACAGAGAAATTCATCACACACGGTAAATTGCTTTCGTTTAATGAGACAATATATACCCCTCAAGGCAGTACAGCAGTTTATGCATACCATGATATTTTCTCATCTTTCATATTGTATAACTGTTTGGGGTCAGGCCAACCTCACAACAATTAAACCGATTAAGTCATTATATAAACAGGCATTGAAGGTAATGGACCAGAAACCTGTCAGATGGCACCATTGCTTAATATTACAAAAGCATAATATTCTGAGTTTTGACAGTTTTTTAAACTTCTAATTTTTTAAATTAATTTTTGTGTGTGTGAACAATGTTGTGCCAGAAATACTATGTCAGGTGGTATGGAAACCAAAATAGTAAAATCAGGACTAGAGGCTCTGTAATTGGGAACTGTATAATAGCTAAATTATACTACTTTCTCAGTAAGAGGCATACACTTCTGGAATGCATTACCATCTCAAATAAAACACTGACAGAACTCAGGGTTTTACTACACAAACAAGTTAAAAGAGGTCTGTGAACACTGATTAAACTAATGACACACACACACACACACACACACACACACACACACACACACACACACACACACACACACACACAAGTACACTGTGTGTGAATGTGAGTATGAGTTGTGTTACATTCTGTATCAGACCTTTGTTAATTGTTTCAGTCTCTGTATTATATTCTTTTCCACTATGTTAGCAGCCTGCAATATACTTACTGTATATATTTTAATATCTGCAAAAAAATTCAAACGTAACACTTTTTCTTTCTTTTTTTTACAATTTATTCTGTTGTTTATTTGATTGTATATGTTTTTACCATAATGTATATTTTAAGTATTCTATATTGTATTATGTTAACTACTGCAGTGAACTGCATTGTAATATTTATATGTACTGTATGACTCTTTATTTTTAGGATGCTAAGTATATCTGGCAAAGGGACTGTCAATGAAAACTAGCCTGTGGCAAACTTTGGTACATGTTGAATTCATGTACAATATATGTCCCTTTTCAAATAAAAAGTAAGCTAGCGTAATGCGAGGAGATATTTGGTGCATTTGACTAAATGTGTATTAACTGACTTTACCTTTAAAAGAAACTTAAATGTTGAAATGTGCAATTAAAGCACTGCATTAACACAAGGCTGACAGCCAGTGGAGTGCTACCCAGTCTACCCAGGTCCTGTGCTGGTGTGTTTACACAAGTATTAGACGTTCAGCACTAGCCGCCTGTGATGTAGTGGTAATTAACGGAAGAGGCTGAGACTACCCATTCTGTGACACAAATGTTTAAATGCGAAAGCAAACTGGAGGCCCCATTGATCCAGGGAGTTGTTTATGTTGCTTTGCGACTATCCTCTAGTAGTTCTACAGATTACATATTGCATTTGAAGGTAATTATCATTAAACCACAGCATTAGGATAGACACATTTTTCATTATTCGTAATCATTCGTCATTTTCAACAACTGTCGTGACTCTCTGTTACCCTCCAACACATTTCCATCTCTGCATCCATCAAGATGCCAATCATCATCCAGGAAGGCATTGAGCCTTCATTCCTACAAAATGGCTTTTATTATATTTTGGGAGGGTGGGATGGGACATAATTAATTAAAGTTGTCACAGCCAGCTCTCACATCTCTGGAAGTCAAAAGTAACAGTTAGGTCAACTAGGTCAGATATAATAGTGTTTTGCCAGAATTGTAAAAAGAAATCCGTATGAAAAGCATTGTATCTATATGTTGTACTCATATTTTAAGAAAAGTGCTATATGTGTAGCTGTGCTGTATGTTTTGTAGATATTCAGCTTTGGGGATCCTCTTTATCCATAGTTCCTCCTGAATCATGATTCAGGTGATGCTAGACTAATATCTTAGACGTGTTGTATGGTCATAGATAGTGACGTCTGGGTAATTCTCATATTGTTAAATTATGTTCTCTTTGTTGAGCTGAATAATCCAAATAATCCAAACAAAAGAAACTACACAGCAACAAAAAGGAGTAATCACTGTAGTGTTGTGTGTAAACCTTATATAATAAGTACTTGTTCAGACAAAGCAAAAGTCTCATTTTACACACAGAAAATGTGCAATCCCACATCTTACAGTGTATCCTACAGTATTAATAGCCCATACTTCTGTTTCAGTTTTCTATAGAGGTTTAAAAGTCATTGTATATACAAAGAAGAAGCAATCATCTTACAACAAATGGGATTTTTCATTTGCATATTTCTTCTGTTGACCTTTTGTAAGATCACCCTCCTTTCTGTAGTGACAGTAAACATCAACTGGCTGTTGCAATTTCAATTGTCATTTTTCAGTGTGAAAAAATGTAGATTGCAGACCAGGGTTCAGACATCAGTATAACGCATTGGTAATAATGATCTAAAAATACACATGCTGAACTATTATGTTTGTATTTTAGGTGCTATGATCAATTATATTGTTCATGTGTGGTTCATGACATCATGCTACGCCCTTATTAAAAATGAGTATGCGATGCATGGGTTTCCATTGGCACGATTTCTGATGGAATAACTTGAAATCCTTCTGGAATGTGTCACTTTGCATTGCAGTGTTGTATGTTGCATGTTTGTGTTCAAACAATATCAAGACATGGCCTGTATCGATGTGTTCAGTGACAAGGGTTTATTAGATGGTTAGGTCATATACTGTAGGACAAACGGCACTATGATTTAAGACTCATAATCGAACTAACGGCACACTCTGCATCGATTGTATGCTTGTGCCCTCCAGCTCACTGTGCATGTATTGAAAGACAATGGTGCTCTGTCTGTAAGTGTGCAAGGCTGTAGTGGTGGGGTAGGGAAGATGGTATCTGGTATCATATTCGTCTGGTCAGAGAATAACCGGAATTGACGTTACGCGATTGCTTAGTAAGACATTTCAGTGTCAATTAATGCTTCTTGGCATCGCCTGGGAGCTTATCATAATATAAATATAGACTAATAGCCTAATTCAGCATAATAAATACAAATAAACAGAGACTTTGTAAAAACCATGTGAATAGCCTACATGTGAAACTGACTTGAAGTGACTGACTCCAAGTTCCTTACAGATAGCTGAGCTTCTCACCCTATCTCTAAGGGAGACGCCCGCCAACCTTCTTAGAAAACCCATTTCGGCCGCTTGTACCCGTGATCGTGTTCTTTCAGTCATGACTTACCCTTCATGACCATAGGTGAGGGTAGGAACTAAATGTACTAGGTAAATCTTAAGCTTTGCCTTCCGGCTCAGCTCTCTTCTCATTTTGTACATATTTACATTTATTTCTGATTAACAAGATTAATGATTTCAAATAAGATATTTCATAAGCATGACGGTCTTGTATTATTCTCATTGTTTTGCTTGTTATCTTAATTCTTAATTTATAACTAGATATACTGTAACCCAAATGTGTGTAATTTTGGTATATTTGATTTCTATTCAGATGTGGATGTTTTTCATGGATGGCATTTTATACAGATATAATTATAATATCTTGAGTATGGGAGAAAACATTTATGAAATGTTGCTATTCATGGTGCCTATAGCTGGAATAAAATGACAGATTCCTTATTCGATTTTGATGTGATGTCATAATTAAACTTAGACCTTATATAGCACACTGATTACCAAGACATTTTGAAAATGGCACTTCATATCAAAAAGGTTGCCGGCCCCTGATCTAGACTATGGTTCTACTACTTGGCCGAGTGGTTCAGCAACAATAGCTTTATAACAATAAATCCTGTAGGGTAATACAATTAAACCTGAACATCTCTCATAAAGTTGTCACAGCAGGATCCAAGAGCACAAGGTAAGGGCCTGCAGGTTTGAGAGGTTTGCAATTTCACCACTGGCATCCACAATATGCATTATTCAACAACGATGGAATGCATTGTGTATGAACATGTCAAATAGAAACACCTCATGGATGTGGTGGAGACTATGTGAGATAACAGTGATGAAGACAGAAAGCATAATATGGATCACTGCAATGACACAGAAGCAAAAGAGGTGCTTTAGCCTAGCTAGCTTGGCTTGAAGATATGATCAAAATCATACATACATAACATGTAAGGTGTTGTTTCAGGTTCTACAACATTCTGAGCCTAACCCATGAAGGAAACAAAGTGAAAACAAAGTGAATTTGTTCATAAAATAATGAAGACCAGTCCAAGGTGGGGCGTTATGAATCGTACCTAATCACTTTACAGCAATCTCAGAAAGCTCAAACATGATGTCCTCAAAGGGTGTCAAAGGGGCTAGGTTTAATGCTGTTGGCTGTGACACTTTATCAAATTATGGTGGGGGCAAACGAAAGCAGGATAACCCCTTGAGCATACCCGAGATGTGTGTGCAGCATTTCTATAGGTGACTTCTATTAAATAAGAGAGCTCACAGTTATTTGCAGGTCAGGGTTTGACCTGAACATCATTGAAACTGCCTTTGTAGTGACCAAAATAAAATTTTAGATCAGAGAGGATGTTGGTGCGAAATAGAGGATATTGCCATATCCTCTATTTGTATCTTATTAGTATTTGATTTATTTATTTATTATTCACACCTGTTTTTTGTGTATTGATTTTTATTTCATTATTATATTATTATTTTGAGTCTTTAGGACATTGTTTATACTATGCCTACAGTATGTATAACATGTACAATGTATGAAGCACATCTTTAAACTATGTTACAGTTTATATGCATAATCATATACATCAGCACCCACCTGTTTACACGCAACAATACCTTACTTCCCATTGCCAAACACCTTATGCAAGATTAATCAAAGTTTAATCCCAATCAGCAGGCTGTGAAATGGAAGCAGTGAATAAGGGGTAATGGTTCTTTGCACAAGATGTAGAGGAATTTATAAACATTAGAGCTCCAGTATTCCCTGACTGTCAGCTGGTCCCTGTATATCATGCGCGCCAGCTTGCCCTTAACATAGGTGATAACAAATACGATCAAAACTGATTTCAAGGAAATGCAAATACAAGTGTCTGTTGATTGTTTCGTCTTGCTATTTATGCCTAGTTGATCATATAATTACTGTACCTGTTTCAAATAAGCAGTAGATTGCTGCTCTTTCATAAATAATAAATGAGGTAGATACAGAGGCTCAAAACAATTAACCTTGTTTACTCTGCCAAGTATGTCAATGATAGAATCATTGCTATCTTTATGATGATCTCTCCTGTCTTGCCGGGACATTCCCTGCTAGGTCTATCTTAGGGGGCTTTAGCAATGAGGCTTAGGTATACATTGAGATGACCAGCAATGTGTAAAACTATTACTTTCTTTAAACCAGAAAATGTTCCAAGCCATTTTTAGTTTATTCTCTCTCTCTCTCTCTCTCTCAAAAGCAAATTGAGAATGATTGCCACACAGCAACAAGCCCCCCCCACCCTCTTTCCCCAGGGTTCCTTGTCTTCAGTGTGTGATTTCTGCTGCATGTTTCACTTTAATGTTGGCTTTCTTAGTTCCAGTGTGTCAGTTATTGTTATTGATAGGACACCATTATAGTCCCATAATGAACTACTTATTTTGCCTTTGTTCATTACTTCAATTCATTTAATCATTAAGCGGTGTTCCTATACACTGTTTTCTCACAATATGTTGGCTGCATATACAGCAAATCTTTGTGCATTTTGTTATTTATACTATAGTATACTACAAGTATAGATAAGAATTGAACAGACATGATGGTAGAATGTTGGTAATATTGTTCACATTAACTTGTTCAGCACCCTTGAAGTGGATTTCGTCAAGGGACCGTCTTATTACTTTGAGAATGGTGTCTGTAAAATGGTTGGGAAGTCAGTTAAATCACTGTGCACGTTGTGTCCTGCTTCTTTTAGCCATCATTTCTCTCTCAACCCCCCCCCCCCCCTCCGTTCCCTATTTTACTATAGTCACACTGTACCTCTCATCTGTACTTGAGACTCTAAAGGCATAATGTGTAAAACTGTATCATGGGTTTCGGTATTACAAAGACACTTTAGGCTGGTTATATCCTGCGTTATCTGTAACTGCAAATCAAATCCCCCCGGTTGAATAGAACTGTATTCAGCAGAAGCGCTCGGTTCAGCACTGAGCCTCCTAAGTCATTTCTAGGTAATTGTATTTATGTTTGATCAAATCACTCATTACGTGATCTCTTCTCTCACACACCTTCCTGGCACCTGATCCCTGAGCATCGTTTCCGTTATTCCCTTCCCACATTTCCCATATCTGCTTATCCTGTTTGGCTCCTCTCGGACACTTCTGCGGTTGCTCGTCCTCAGGTTGAGAGAGCTCCAGGACCAGAGCCTCCTAATTGGTGATCAAGATGTGCGCTTGAAGGACGCAGACGCAGAGCAGTGCCTGGCTCATCTCCATGCCCTCATCAGATTCACTGGGCCACAGTCACATCTGCGTAACCATGGCGACGCTCGTAAGGTGACTCATGACTATTCATCAACGGCGCTCTCCTGATTGGATGGCCCCGGAGAGCTTTGCTCTACATATTCATCACCGTTGGCTTGCTTCACTTCAATATGCCCCTCAGGATGAGGGGAACTATCTTGTTTGTTCTAAGCCTTTCCCCACACCTACACACATCAAATCCTAAATTTCTTCGCTTCTGTCTAATTACCTGTTCCTTTTTATTCCCTACTTTTCCTTTAACTTGTCTTTTTGTTTTAGAGTCCACCTCTTCCACTTTATCTTTTCTCCTGGCTTGTCTTAACCAATGACATCATCAATCACCCACCTGTTGGCCATTGGTCTTATTACAGTAGCCCGCTGTGGTTCAGTTTCATACCTTACTGCTGCCACCACATTCCATTTCTCTGCAGCAACAACCAATAATATATCATTTCCTGTTGCGGTGTATATATGTGACCACAGTTCCAGTCTAGAGCGTTTCCAATCTGTAGAAGAACTGATGATGTGCGGCCATTTCAAAGGCTCAAATATTTGGTCGGGCTTTGAGGTTGAACTCTAAGTCAAAGTACGATTCAATATCTTATTAATACTCTAGGACAAAAGCAACACTTATCTTTCTCTCCTTGCTTATATTCCGATTCCTTTCAATTACAAAGTGAGATCTGAACCCTTTGTTCGGGTTGCCGTTGACTGGCCTGTTAAATACTAAGGCACCACCAGCATCTAGCAGCTAGCGTGCTAATGCTACATTGAATGAATGTCTATGTATATACGATGGTAGCACGTACATGCACGCAAGCACGTGACTTCAGCAGATCTTATAACCTCTCTAATGCATTTCTCTTTTGAGCTCCAATCCCTTTGAGATCTGCACCTATCAGTCTGACTGAAGCACCACAGACAGTATGGAAAGTGCTTGAGATCATAAACAAAGGGCTTCAATTATATGCCTTATGAGTGTGTAAAGCAAATACATAATTTGAATAAAGACAATAGCCTAACGTACTACACAATGTAAAAAAAAACTAAAATATAGATATTAATTGGACCCTTTTCACAAAAGTGTCATAATAATACCTAGTTACTGTAACTAGTTAGGACAAAACACCATTGAAAGCTTTTACAGGAAAACAGAGAGTTGACAGGAGGTTCCGTCAGATTCAGAAAATGCTCAACTGTTATTGGAGGACATGCAATAGGGGGCGGGGCTTGGGATA
The DNA here is from genome assembly GCA_025399855.1 of Forbesichthys papilliferus. Lineage (NCBI taxonomy): Eukaryota > Metazoa > Chordata > Actinopteri > Percopsiformes > Amblyopsidae > Forbesichthys > Forbesichthys papilliferus. The sequence continues at coordinate 32,052 of JAODOY010003655.1, forward strand.
GGTCAATTTAAGTTGCCGTTCACTTACGCTGTCCCGCTGGCTGTCGTCCCTGGACCGGTCATGGTTTTGCATGATGCGTGCCACCTTGGGAGACAGGCGGGCTTCACGCAAGGGAAGCCAGACACAGCTAGGCCAAAAGAAGGAAAAGGGTATTAGCTGCTGGCCCACATAAACGTAGTCTTCTTTGGCATAAAAAGTACATTGTTATAACCATGTTGTTTATGTAAGTTGCAGCGATATGCTCACTAGTGCACAAATGTATTAAAAAAACAAAAACAAACCAGTGTGCAAATCTCTGCAACTTTATACATACTGATGTTGATTACAGTAATCTTTCACACCAGGTAGCTAACACTGACTTCTAATGAGCTAAAGTGTTTTAGCTCTTATTAGGTGTGTGTGTGTGTGTGTGTGCGCGCGTGTGTGTGTGCGTGTGTGCGGTGGTGTGTTTGGGAAGGGGGGTGAGTAATGTGTGTTTTGCAGGATAAGAAGTCACACCATTGCGTGTGGCCTATTAGAATGCATTGTGGTGTACTCGGGAAAGGTCAGTGAATTATCAGCTAGTTATACAACCTTGTGCTGTTTATCTGGCCTAATAACTCCTAGTTACCCACCTGCAGTACTGCCCTTCCATCCACACACAATAAATCCAAGGTTATATCATCCAAGTTAACAGAACTATATAATCACACTGAGATCTGTTTTGGCAGAACTGCAAATAGACACTCTATCAGGGCCTCTCTGTTTAGGTATTCCTGTCACATCGGAGTGCGTACTGGCTGTTAGCAACCTGCGATGAGCATCGCGAAAGTAAGCAGGTGGTTTTGTTGATCCTTTTCATCTGATAATTGTTTTATATTCCACAGCCTTTTCTGTATTTACTGCATGTCACTCATACATCTTTAGAGGGAGAAGTCTCATTCTACTAAATATATGTGGACTGACAGGATAATATGGCCATTAGCACATATAGAGAAACGACCCAGGCAGGCTGGACAATCTCCATGGATGGGGGAGGGGAGATACTAAGTGGTACAGCACATTGAGAATGATACTGGCTTACAGTGGTATCCTGTCCTTTGTCAAAGTTTTACACAGTTTACTGTATGCGGTATAGTAAATCATGTCTGTATAACACCTGGGCCCATGTTTATCTATAAATGTTGTCCTTCCTTTAGGCTTAAGATTTAAACATTTTTTACTCTTCCTTCTGCCAGAATTTGGAGCACTCAAGAGTGGTCCTACCCCATTCCCAGCAGAGCCAGTATAGCATGCAGGCTTCTGAGGCCTCGTCCAGTTATCTGGCAAAATGGAAATGTCACACCATAGAACTATATAGCGCATTGCAGCCAATTTTCTTACAGCCAATCATTTATACAGCCATCAATGAAACACTGACAATTATA
>JAODOY010003657.1:0-11398 GCA_025399855.1 Forbesichthys papilliferus
CCCCAGAAATCGCATGTGCCCCCCCTATTTTAATTGAATGATCAGTTTAAAAAGAATTCCAGCATTTAAGTGACCCCTCGTTTTCTTCTTGCCCCACCTATGCCCCTCCACTGAACATATTCTGGTGCTGCCCCTGAGGAGGAGGGATTTAAAAATGCTGGCAGAGGAAGGGCCAAGAATGGGTGTAGGCTAAGACCGTTTAGATACGCGCCCTGACGAGATTGGCCACTCCTATGCTTTGCCATGATCAGCTGAGCAGTCTGGTCACTGAGATCAGCTGGCAGTGATCTGATTGTGATCAGCTGACATTTTAGATTAGGCGTGGCCGGGCGTGACCTCCAGGCCTGCCTGAACTATTGCTATGCTTGATTTATGTGTGAGGGAGATCTTTTTCTGTTGTTCCACGAGAAGATACATTGTACTGTAAAACATTTCTGCACACACAAAAGCACGATACATTTTCACATGATTTATTATTAAAGATGTTTCATACTTTGCATACATATGAGTTGTGTTGTATTTTATATTATTGTTTATATTATTAGTGATTAATCTGAATCCACAGAGATAAATACGTTGTTTTGAATTATTATTCCCTAAATGGTCAATCTCCTTTCATCACAATGATATGATATGATTAGATATAGTGTAGGCTAAGGATCTGAGGATTGCAGCTGCATTAAGTAGCATTAAGAAGAACTGTAATATTTTAGAGCTTCAAAAAGTTTATCCCGCAGTGTTTTTAGACGTGTTCCACATTTGTAGCGCTGTATACATTTCTACCTCTAGGGGGCACTAAGGTTCAGCAGGTAGAGCAGCTAAAGCAGCCCTGCGGGGTCCTGGAGAACAATGAAGCTTCGAAAGAGAGCTCAGCTATTCCTCTCCAGGAACTGCTGAAGGCATCGCGCCTAGAGGGAGCCCTCGAGCTTAAGATTTCAACCAAGGACCGTAACATGATTGACATCACAAACACAAAAAGAAGTACTAGCATTTACAGTCATGACACCAGTTTACATGCGTACTTTGTGATTGCATCATTTTTTACTCTGCATAGACATAGGAGCCGCAAGCTAGTAAAGCTACCTGCTGCTGAACAATTCTCCGTCTCATCCACCTACAATGTATCGTGGCATCAAAAGAGATGAAGTACAACTACCACTGGAAGTTTGAATCTCTTTCAGTCCCCTATAGCATGTCTTCAATCGTTTATAATTGTCAATGAACTTGCACTTTGAAGTTGAAATCCATGTTTCTTGCTTCCTGGTTTGGACAAACTTCTTCAGAATCCACATGGATACCTCTGACCTTTCAACTTCATAGCACTCCCATTAACCAGAGCTCCTTATGTTGATTATTTGAATTAGAATGTATTGAAGAATATTTCCTCTTCAGATACAACATCTCATTTTCAAAGGGGTCCTTAATTTATCTGTCTCTATCTCTTTACATTTTAAAGCCTTATTTTCCCCACTGCTTTATATTAAGATCAACTACTGGTATATTTCAGTAAGCACACAGTATTTAAGTCGTAAGCAATGATTTTGCGGTTTGAATTATATGTTAGTTATAGGTAATGTAGCCTATATGTGTTGATGCAGTATTGTAACAGAATGTTGTTTGCTTGTTTTAAATGAATATTTTCTGCTTAACGCTGGTTTCTGGCCGGTTAATCAATTGACAATTTATTCATTGTAAGTTGCTTTGATGAAAGCCTCTGCAAAATGCTCTCAATTTAAATGTTCACCGCAATTATTACCTAGTTTTCTCTCAAATGTAAGATACCTTAATTGAGCAGTAGTTGTTCACAAAGTCCTTATTAGGCCAATTGTACAGCCTGTTTTATTTCTGTTATTACCACATCTGGAAATTAAATCAAATGTAATGTGAAATTTACTTTCACATTTCGACAGAAAAAAAAGAAAGAATTGTCAGTCAAACAATCAGAGAGACGTAGGAAACCAAATAGGCTTTTCCTGCTCAGTAAACTAACCTCATAATGCACATGTGATGTGTTACCACCAAACAGACACACACACACACACACACACACACACAAGCTAACAATGGAGAGAGAGGGCAGGCTGGTTAAATCTATTTACTATGGGAAAATAGGAAGGCATGCCACAGAGACACTTTTGGAGAAATATGGTCTTGAAGGCAGTTTTTTGCTGAGAGACAGCGAGACTGTACATGGGGCCTATTGTCTCTGTGTAAGGTGAGCTTTTTCCGTTAGTAAAATTGAGGTTTTCTTAGTTGTTATTGTTCACAAAAACTTATTTTGCAGAAATTGTAGCTGTTGCTCAAACGTGGCAATTTTTCCAAAATGTCATATATACAGTGAACGCTAATTAATCATGTGTGTTTTTGTCAAATATTTGTATGTGTAATATGTAATATAATTATTCAACAAGGTGCATCATGGCAATTTAGTAACTTGATTCTCGGATAATCTACTTTATAATAAACATCTGTGAGCAGAAACATACATTAACTGTTCTTACTCTAACTTGACTGAGATTTGGAGAATTCATACTCATGTAAATAATGTAATATTGATACAATTATGATTATTTAGTCAAAAAGGCTTGTTTGCCTCTTATTTGACCTTATATCAAATGTGAAAGTAAATTTCAAATGTGACACTTCCTGCTCGGTAACCTCTCACCCATCTTTTTCACATTTAATAATTTTCCAGAGTTGAACAAATGACTGTACTAATCATTTATTAACAATATTTAAAGGAATACACCATTTGTACACACCTACAGACTTCTACATTCGTCCCATGGTTGGTTCCTTGAGGTTGGTTATGTCCTTATACAAGTATATCTGACACTGTAGCACACACATTTTAATATAGGCTACGTGTGTGTGTGTGTGTGTGTGTGTGTGTGTGTGTGTGTGTGTGTGTGTGTGTGTGTGTGGGTGTGTAGCCGACAAATGGAAAGGTGTCATACTTTAGGAGGCTTGAGAGCCTGCTAGAGGGGTACAAAACAGACATGACATCTGAATTCAGCATGGTGCGCCTCACAAGCCCATTGGACAAATCACAACTAGGAGACAGCAATCTGGGACACGGTATTTAAATAATAAAAATGCACACACTGTGAGGATATATAGCATTTTAAAGCAATAACCTAACGCCAGGCTCACTGTTATGTCAGGCTTAATTCATTCCAAAGCAGCCGCTGATTGGTGATTGGCTGAATAGTGTTTAAGTATAGTATAGGCTTACTACTAATGGCCACCAGATAAGTTAAAGTAATGATGCATTGCTATCACCACTTTAGCCTACTAGAGAGGACACAATAAATGTATATAATTAGGAGGTAATAAGGGAGATTCATAACATTTAGTTAATGATTATGTACATTTTAGCACTGGTTTATTGTTATTAATTGGGGTGACTCATTAAGCAATAGGTCAATAAGTAGAGTAACATACTGTATATCCAGGAATTAATCATTACTGCAGTGCACACTAAATAGATTCATAAACATGTTAGCGTTATATATTTGAATAACCATACTACAGTCTTGAATAGTTTCATATAGATAATTATTAGTTAGACTAAGTAACTACGGAAGAGCTTTGTTTAATGTACCTATACCATAAAGTATTACTGCAGCAAATTCAACCATAACCTACCAAAGACACTGGTGAAGCCCAACTGTTGGCTACAAATGTCTCTCAATCTGTTATATTCATATTTTCTGTACAGTCTGTGCCCATAGTACCTATAGGCAAAACACCACTTAATACATAAGTGGGGTATATAATTATTATATATGTATATATTGTTCATAATCACTTCGTACAAACTTGGTTGCGTTTCTATTTGTATTTTGCTGTTCACTAACCCCACTGTAAGTGTCAATGCTATTCTCAACTTATTCTCAACAGAGTTGGTCTACATGCAAATGTGACTACAACAGCAAGTAGAAGCAGCAGGAGGCCGTGCCTCTGAAACCAAGACCTCATCTCTGGACAAACTGAAACCGACATAAATCATATCATCTGATGATACCTGCTTCCTAAAAGTCTGCAGACACACATCTACTGAGAAATAAGGCGTGGTACAGCTGTTACAGTGTCCCCGACTGTGACCCACACCTACATTGTAAATCAGAGCTATATAACTCCGGTCCTGGAGGAATGCACCCTGCATGTTTTAGATCTCTCCCTGCTCCAGCACACCTTATTCAAATGAATGGATCTTTAAGGCTTCTAACCACCTTGAATCAGGCGTGTTGGAGCAGGGAGAGAACTAAAACATGCAGGGTGCGGCCCTCCAGGACCGGAGATAAACAGCTCTGATGTACTGTGACAGGATATGTAATGTACCAAATGCAGATGACAAGGCTCTTTATTTAGAATACAATTACCCTAGAATGTTTATTATGAAGGTTTTCATTGTTTTTTAAGTTGTTTTTATGTATTGTTTTGCTAATGACATGTCACATACACATTATCAATACATCATATACTTTACTTTTACTGCTGCCATGTATTCTTCACTCATAAGGTCACAGCTTACAGCTATAGCCAAAGCCTATTATTTATCTAAAACTTTAGTGTACAACAACACAGGCACAAACAGATTGCACTTAAGAAGGGAAGATATAAATACATATGAAATTCACAAACAAATGCAGCCTACATTACATGCTTACCAAATGCAATGATGTGGCATCCTATTTTATAGTATAGTAATAACAGTATGTTAAAACAGGACAATGTTTTAGCCAGTTCAATATTCATTAAAATGGATAGTGAATCCTGAATCCTGAATTATAGTAAAGTTCCCTTAAATGGATTTTCCAAACCACCAAACCACCACCTGTAAACATCTCTTGACCACAAAATTCAAGAGATTCTTCATTTATTGCGTTACAATATTCACATTTGCCCTTCAACATATAGAAAACCAATGTGTTCTTAGGATTTGGACAATTCAGTTCAATGGCGTTGTTTATTTGTCTTCTCAGAGCATTGGTCTGGTTCCTCCACCACTGTAATGTCCTCCACAGACGAGAGAACAGGAGGGGGAACCTAGCAAAGCACACAAGAAAACCATATTTTAATAGAAATATATTAAATAACATTATCTCTATTGTGTATGTGTACGGGGGTGTTTACATGGATGTCCTCCATTTTTTCAATGAAGTGTTTGTAGTTCATAGGAGGCTGAGGGATTGATGGATATAGAACCGTGACCCTAGAACACACACACATGCACAAAATCACACAGACAAAAGTATATCTTACCAGTACATTATGTAAAATGCTGTATTAGTCTGATTCGCTGGTAAAATGAATGATTTTCCCGTTGACTCACATGGTACGTGTTCACAAGTAAGCTAATTTGTGGAAGTGTCAAGTTAAGTGGAATTTGACATCACTGCTGTTTCTAGTTCTAGTTAGTGTGAAAAAAATAACATATCCTTCCTCTTTTAATTAGTTTGCATGTTGGTTTGGCTGTTGTACTATGACAGATGGGTGCCATGGACTGTGCTAGAATTGAATGACCAGTGGCTACAAGGAGTTTAAATAAGTGTTTATCTTTTTATATAATGTTGGCTCTCATTTTATGTCACATGCTAGCTCATATTAAAACGTTTCAGTGATTGTGAAAGAGCTCACATTAAAGTGCAACAGAATATCAAGAGGGGTGACAAAGCAAGTGGTCAGTATTGGCGCCATCTGTCAAAACAATCATGTTGTTTGTATTCTGCGTCAATGAGGCCAATGAGCCTCCTTCCCTGCTCCAACACGCCTGATTCAAGGTGGTTAGAAGCCTGATAATGACCCGTTCATTTGAATCAGGTGTGTTGGAGCAGGGAGAGATCTAAAACATGCATGGTGTGGCCCTCCAGGACCGGAGCTGATGTACGGAATAGTTGCAAGTCACAAGTCAGGGACCCCATCAGTGAGCAGTGGGTATAGAGAGTTTACCTCAGCCTGAACAGGATCACAAGAGCCAGAAGGATCATGGGTAGCACGACTGCAATACAGATGAGCACTGGAATGCTGAATTTGGACTCCTTCGCGTCCACCTCTGCGGGACAACACAGACAGAACATAGATAGATGATAATAATGTCAACTAGCTACAGAAATGTTAACTTAATTTGACATATTAATGGATTCATCTGGTCACATGCATATCATTTTGAAGGCTCATTTAGTTACAGTAAATCTAACAATATATTTCTCGATGGTTTAGGATCTGTATAAATGCCCATATCACATTTTGGTTTTGCAGAGGTTCAGGAACACAAGTTACAATTATTTACCTTTTTTCAATAAATGAGAAAAAAGGTAAGGATGGCACGATCCAGTTTTTTCAGTCCTGGTACCGATAGATACCGGCACTTTGGGTATCGGCTGATACCGAATACAGATCCGATTAAAGTGTTAAATTAAGTTTTAAGTTAGGTTGCAAAGTAGATTACAGCCAATCTCTATTTTAGGACTTGCATGTTAGAAACCTCCTGCTGATAGTGTGGCCTGGGTAGATTAGACATGGCTGATGCTTGACAGTGGGCCTATGCGTGTACATTAATATAATTGGATGGATCAGCTACAACTGTCCAATTGTCAACGATACGATTCAGATATTTAAATCAGTATCAGACCGATTTCTGATCTCAGTATCGTATTAGTGCCATCCGTAAACATTTTTTACAAAATATACTGTACATATTGTTTTATCCATATCTTAGACAAGAATGTATTGTACACGATACTGTCCAAATGTACTTATGACAGTAATATTCAGCACTTACTAATGACAGGACTCCAGTCACTCCAGTGGTTTAATCCCGGGCAATATTCCGACTTCCTTGCCCTCATCATCACATTGTAGGTTTGTGTGGGTTCTGCTTTCATGTCTCTGTACATTAGAACCTCAGTCAAATCTATCAGACTGTCCTGGATGTGAAGAATAACAGATATCAGCTTTATGTTCTAAACAAACTAGACCAGTTTGTAGTAGTTTGTACAGATAAGCATGATTTAAAGAATGGCATAACAATGAATTTAACATGTAATACAGCATGGTAAATAGGTTAGTAAGAAAACTGCAGTTAAGTTGAATTTGAGAGTGTTCATCACAACAAAATATACCTGACCACTGACGGAAAGCTGGTATTTGAAGCAATGATTCTTTTCTCGCGTTGTGAAATGGCTGTGGGGTACACCCCACTTTACGACTAAATACCCCTCTTCGCTGACCGCTGCTTCAACGTCAGGGGGAGGGGACAGTATGTCTATGTCACAAATAAACACAAACACAAAGCAATGGCAATGAAATGAATGGTAATTCGAGGACATTGTGTTTGTAACGAGGTACATCAGTAGGTCAGCGTACCCATGGATACTGCCTCATGTTTCACACTGTACATTTTCCATGTGTTGGGCCAGGACACATTGACGTGAAGGATAAGAGATGAGTCAGGTGACATGTTATTATCAACTATATCTTGGCACAGGATCACAGGCCCTGATTGAAGGGTTCTCTCCGAAGCTACATTGTCCACAGATGAACAATCCCTTGTGGCAGGTCTCATACCGTCCCCATAACAAATACTGTGGAGGAAAGACAGACAGTTTTGTCAGGACATACAGGTTTAAATTTATAAAATGGACTGAGACCTTTTCTGAACTTAGTATGACATGAATGAGTATGATATTATATTTTACAGTAGTGTAAATGTTCTGAAGACACAATGCAATATCATATAAAACACTTTATTGTCCCTGTGGGCAAATGAGTCTTATGCTCTTCAAGAGACACTTTACACATCATTTGCTATATTATATTTTTGTTTATCTTGTTAGCTAATGTTATTACCATAGAACTATATGGCTATTACCAATATGAAGGAAAAAAAACAATAGATAGAAAAGAAGTTAGTTTAGAGCTTACGTGACAAAGGCAGACACCTGGCTGTTAACTCGGAAGATGCTTGATGGCATGGAGCAATTCCACATTTTGTTGGGGTATATGAAACAAGTGCGTTCAACCAGCTGATATTCTGGCTTAGTCTCGTTCCCGAGGTACGTTGTTACTATTGACTGAAATAGACAGACATACAGTACACAGCCATGGTGAGGTAAAGGAACAAGACATTATGAGAATTTGTAATTATTCTGTAAATAGGTCACATGTATTTGCTCTTTGAAACATGCTGCCGTAAGCACTATGAAAACAAAATGTTAAAAAGACACATGTTGGCCTGAGGGCCCTTGAAAGACCCGGGTTCCCAATCCCTTCTCACCTTATCATCATCATCATCATCATCATCATCATCATCGCAGAGGTCAGGTGGCTCTGCAGCTGACAACGTATGAAGCACACATTGAACATCAGCACCCAGGGAGAAACAACAACGTTAGTTCAGTCAGGTGGTAGTTGCCACGGTAACGTGGCCTTGGCCCGAGCCAGTACCAAAAACAAAAGATAAAGATAAGCTACAAGATAAGCGAAAAAGCAGAGAAACACACACTGACATAGGGCTGTTGCATTACAACAAACAAAGTGGTTCTGCACACAGTAGACAACAACAATATCCTAGCCTTTGCAATGCATTTCCAATGTGTGGGGCGGAGTTTCTAAGGGAGCATCCTATGTGGCATCCAGAGGCGTTTATGTTTTGATTCGAGTTCAAATATCAGCACGCTTTCTCCAGAATGATGACTGCACCTTTAACGGACTACACCTGTGGTTTCCCTATATGAAGTGCCCATTGCCCATTTGTGTTCTGTAAGAATGAATTCTGTAAGAATGAATCTGGAAGATAAGAAAGAGTCACCTACCTTTTATGGTCCAGTTTGTACAGAAAGCCAGCAGACAGACCCAAAACAATATAGTCCCCTGGCTACAAGAGAACTCCATGGCCAACCTTAAGGACAAATATACACGCACAAGCTAATTTTATAAGATATACAATAGTAGCTGTGGTTTTAAACCAGAAGCCAAGTCATTTCCTGGGCAAACTTCCCTTTCTTTGTTCTAAAGCAGTGGGAGTTTAAGCCTATAAGCTTTTACTTTGCAGTTTGAACAACCTTTAAAATTGAATACACTACAGTATCTGATCTAAAAATGTGGTCTACCTTGCACATTACATGAAGTAAAAGAACATATTTTATATTATTGTTATTGTAATCTGTATTGTAGTTAAACAATGACAGTACACTTGGCTTTGGAATTGATTCAGGTAAGAACATGCAAGTTTTCAGAGATAATGTTCAAAAGGTGTCATTTCAGATTATTGGCTGCTTGGTTGACTGTTAGATCACGATTTACGTTTTAAATCAATATTCCGCTGTAAAATTGTGATGAAGCCTATTTGTTATTGTCTGGATAATAACAAATAGCCTGTTGTAGGCTATGTAGGTGTATTCTTACTGGCATCTAACACAATAGCTTTAGCTTTAGCTTTTTAGGTCAAATATAATAGCCTCTAAGAAAAGTTAAATACAATCAATACCTTCAGATTTCTCCAGAAGCAGATTTCTCTTGAGTTTGTGTCACCTGTCGCTGTCACAGACTAACGTGACCGCCTAGCCTTACCGTAATACCAAAGTTTCCTAACATGAGGTTGAAACTTGAAGAACGACCGCCCCACAAACTCACTTCCCATTGCCTCTGTATGATTATCAAATTATTTTTGGTTTTACATTTGTTCTAATCTACACCGTAAAATACAGCGTAAAGTGCTGTTTAACAAAGTGGTGTATTTACGGAAAAAATAGTTCCCTGACCGGGAATCGAACCCGGGCCGCGGCGGTGAGAGCGCCGAATCCTAACCACTAGACCACCAGGGATAATGCAAACTTTTGGCCAAGTTGTTTTCTTATATTTTATGGAAACATTCTTGTAGTTTTTTTTAAAACTTTTTTTTAAAGAAAATAGAAGTCGTATTTTGCCTATTGTCATATTTATGATAATGCAATAAATTGTTATTTCCTCTTGTCACAAGCCTACAAAGGCTACGGTGGTGGATATATCTGAACGTGTCATCATCAATGCATTTCTGTATATTATGTTTGCACTTCAATTTTAAATATTTGTCATTAAAATGAAGAAAGTGTAGAAGAAGAAGAAACAATAAATACAACAATACATGATGAGGGTGGGGTTGGCTCCCTATGTATGCCATAATACATTCCCTCCAATTTCCGTTTGGAAACGTATGTGCTGATATCATCCGATCCTAACTCCCGCAAGAATTTAACGATTTACAGGTAGACGTAGGTTACCTACATTACTCAAAAACATCGTTAACAACCTGATCGTGGTCAAAGTCTTGTCTAAGGTAATTTGCAGTTTGTCGTTATTACAGATTAGTAGCCTTTGGTCTAACTCCATACCTATGCACGTTGCTAACTTCATACCTATGTACCGGGCTGTAGGCTATAGTCTATTCAACGTTGTAGTTGGCCTATAATGAAAGCGAAACAATATATATAAAATGCCATATCATATGCTAAAACATGTCACTTTTTTCCCCTATAGGATAAATATGGCTGCTCTAAATGAAATACGGTGCAATAAGACAGCTATTCAAGAAATCCTGGGCTGTGAGGACTTTAATTTGATCCTTACCAAAGTTTTTGAAAATGAACTGATAACTAAGCGTGAGTATAACAACCTTAAACATATCACTAACGGAAATTATGAGGAGTACGCCACTCGTCTTGTGGATAAGATCATGAATAAAGATGAGGACCATCGCAAAAGATTCCTGTTACTACTACAAACTGACGACGATATCCAGACCACTTTTTCTGCCCTGAAGGAGATAAAGTGGAACAGACCTCCACCGAGCACTGAGGGGCCTGGTGCTTCTATACAAGAAAGCTCTGCTACTGATACAGGACAAGGTACACCTTATAGTTCTGTGGCTATAACACACACACACACACACACACACACACGATCTCTCTCATGCCATCTTAGTTATCTGTTCATTTTATTCAATGTAAGAACATCTTTATGATTTTATTCTGTTTAATAACTCTGATTTTTCCTAGATGATTCCATTACAAAAAGCAAAAGATGCAAAGAGGTAATTTACTTATATAGTATAAATGATTATATAATCTAGTTGTATAATATTCATAATAATATATATAATCTATAAATTCAAAGAAATACTGAACCATGTAGCTTTCTTACCTCAATATAAATAACATGCTGATTATTCAAATTGAAATAATCTAGTTTAATTTAAAATACATTTGCAATTGCATTAGTCAAAGTAAATGTCCACAAATGGTAACATCAGTCTGATTATATGTCAGATGCACATTGTTGATGTATCCTTTGATTAAAAAAACAAACATGAATGGTTGGTATACAGTATATATAATATACATCATATGTATATATA
>JAODOY010003658.1:0-11398 GCA_025399855.1 Forbesichthys papilliferus
GAGGTCGCTTGTCAAGGTACCAAGGTGGATTGTGAAGAGATGTGTCTTGAGTCTCTTTTGGAAGATGGGTAGAGTTTGCCCAGTTCTGACTGTTGCTGAATGCTCGTTCCACCACTGTGGTACCAAGATGGAGAAAAGGCGAGACTTTGATGAGCGAGTCTTGAGGCCTCGTAATGGTGGCATTGCCAGTCGGTGACATTGCAAACCTCAAACCCTACTGGGTGAGAGATAAATTAACCTTAACTTTAACTTTACTTTACTTGTGCATATCAGATCATTTTCATTCAGATCATTCATCATAGATCATTAGTTAATTATAAAAATGGACATAAAAATGGTTGAACCAGTTGTCATAATATGTAAGCATATATTCTACATGTATACATTTCTATTTTTGGTAAATGTATCCTTAATTGATGAATTGGTTAATCTTTACTTACAGTAGGAGGGAAATGTATAAAGCGTTAGATCACCACAGCATCTCAGAAAAAGTGCATCCTTGTGTATTTTCAATCATTGGCAATACAACCTAGACATTGTTTACATCAGAAGATATTTACTAAGTACACCGTCAACAATGTTAAGCATTTAGACTATCCAAAGCAACTTACATACTGTAGTACAAAGGTCAATACTTGATAAAGAATAATAAATATGAATGTAATATAATGTTTAAATAATTAAAAGGAAAAATAATTTATTTCATATTGATACACTTTGGTGAAAAAGATTTCCAATTCCAATTTTGAGATTCATAAAACATCTTTAATTTGCTGCATGTCTTGAATATCAAAGTGCTACAAAGCCCTGGTTTGATGCCATTATTATTCAGCATACCAAAACCAGCCTTCACACTTCTATTGGCATGTGCCAAGGTGCTGTTGGCACTTTTCACTCACTACTGGGTGGGCTGGTCTGAAGATTCTCTTGGCAAGAAGGAATAGAAACCGTTGGACTCCATGAGGCAAACAGTGAGTTGTGTTTGTGTGTTTGAAAGCAAAGAATATAAGAAATATAGAATGCGATAACGGGTGTGTGCGTTTGTTCGTGTTTATGTGTGTCTGTGTCGATTTGTTGTAAACAAATGTATATGTATACTGGTTGTGTTGCTGTAATATGCTTGAATTGATGTGGTTTATTGGCAACAACATTGTTGAACCTGAGTCTTGAGCAGGGTTCTTTGTCTTCCATTTCCCCTCACCCCTTTGCTCTGCTGTGTTTCTTTTTGTCTTTGTTAGCAATTGTGCATCAGTGCAGTCTAAATCGTTCTCAATGAGGTGACCCGTGTTTCAGTGTTCTGGGGGCATCGCCTTGAATTGCTCAAACAAATTGCTGTTGATATGAGGGTGTGGGGTGTTGTCTCATTGAGGTGCAGGTTTATCCACATTGAGCGGCTGTATAGCATTCGGGCACTGAATGGCCAGGCCCAGTCACTTATGACTTTCATTTCACTACCTTTCCATCATCACAAACCTGTCAAGGAGGGAGATAATGTCCTGCTAATGTACATGGATATGCATGCTTAAAGTGTAACTGCACCCCAGCGCTGAGCCTGACTCCACCCACTACAACCTGCAAAATGCATCAAGGAGCTGAGGGAGGGGCTGAAAGGGAGATCACCATTAACATTAACATTTGAATTTGTTGACGTATGAGCGATGGCGTATGAGCAAACTAAGTTACTACGGATTAAATCCAGGTCCTGACCTGAGGTGACTTTTAATTGATATGACGTGTAGCTCTGTTTTCACCCTATAAAATGCAGATGTTTATAACAACTGGAATTTTGCAGGGGTGGACAGTAACTTACATTTACTTGAGTACTACATATTTTGAGTATCTGTACTTTACTTAAGTATTATCTTGTATGAAGACTTTTATTCCACTACATTTGAAAGACACATTTTGACATTTCTATGATGGTTTCTACATGTTATTTTTAAGCATAGCTTTTAAGTCAGCGGTCATTTAAAAAAGTACAATACTCGCCACATAAAAGATTTTTAAAAAAAGATCAATATCACTTTATAATATTAAAAGTTTCAGTTTAAAACGTGACAGGACAGTTTGACGTAAATACATAAAATGTAACAAAAAATGTATATTCACTAGGATGTACAGTGAAATCAAATATCCACTTATGCTGATGGACCTTATTTTAATTAAAACTAAATATCAGAGTACTCATAAATTGTTGTTAATAAATAGAAACTGTATGCAGCCATATACAGCTCTTGAAGTTATTGAACCTTAAGCTGATGGAAATATATCAGATGTTGACATTGTGATGGCATGATATCGGTGGAGATAAGGATGATGCTACTGTGGATCTCTAAGAGTTGGTGAGTGTAGAATGAATGTTAGGGTTAGTTACTGTAGTTAAGACATTTCATAAAATGAGTTGGTGCTCAACTGATTGAATGCTGTTATATAGTTTTTTTTATAGTTTTCCCATGTAGTATAAACATATATACATTACAATATAAAGATTTTATGAAAATGTTTTGCAAGGAAACGTTTTTGCCAATCATTGGACATAGATGATCCAGTGTTACTGTACCAATCTTAGTGGAAGAAATTGCGATTGAGGCAGATTCAGAGTCAAGAGAGAGAGATGATAATATAAGATATGATAAGATAAGATAAAATAAAATAAGATAAGATGTTCCTTTATTATTCCCCGTAGGAGAAATTCAGGTTGGTTACAGCAGCACAGCGCAATATATATCATTATCAAGAGCTACACACCCCACACACAATCACACAGACAAATACATATATATGCATACAGTATATGTATATGAGCATGCATGCCCATACCTTCTAATGCAGTAAAAGGTGCATTAGTGCAATGTGATAGGACGTCAATACAATCAGTTTCAGTGCAAAATCCGTCCCTTAGTTGAAATTTTTTACAGGTCAAATTTTGTCACCTTAAAAGAGAAGAATCTTATAGTATATAGACTAACAATATGTATATTTTTGCTCTGGTATGTTGTTTTTTAATTTTTTGCTCTGGTATATTGTTTGTGAAGTTCAACTGATTCGACCTGACATCCATTGAAATGGACAAAACGAATTACAATTAAGGAATGTTGTTCTACATATGGCAATGGGAGTATATTGTGTGTTAATGTGTTAAGAGTGAGAATGTACAGTAGGCTACTACACAGATCTACACAGATGTTTTGAATATGCAGAACGTTTTAAACATGAGCATTAGCTATTAAAGTCCAGGGGTTAATACATTAAAATGAATGTATTTATCATGTACCTCCATAGAAAAGAGAACAGAAGATTAGGCTAAATCATGCCTATGTGTGTTGAGGCCTATGCCTAAAGCAATTGTCTACAAATGGCCGTACAGTATGTGAGCAAGGGCACAGACAATTGGCCTTACACAGTATACTTAAAAGTGTTATCGGCAATGGCAATGTAGACTGACGGCATGAGAGCATGGATTAAAGCGGGGGTATGATTCTTAAGTTTGTGCCTTTTCTGCATAAATGTAATGTAGAAACGTCTATTTATTTAAAGGAAAATATTAAATACAGGAACCATGGCACAATTCAAAATATATGGAATACAATGCAGTAAGGGTTTTTCAAACATATTTATGTCCATGCAGAGGTAGCAGAGCAAAACAGCCCCTTCAAGTTGAAACATATGCTTACTGTTTACTGGATAGGCATGTTTGCTTTGTCTAACAGTGCATCTGATTCACATTCAAACACAATGGTATAGGATCTCAACATTTGGAGGCATAAACAATGCTAGTGTTAAAGGTATAGTCAGGTATTGCGAGCTAAATGTAAGCTAATACACTTTTGTCAAATTCAACATAAATCTCGCATTTTGCTAGCTTACCGTTCTCTGTGCGTGTTGAAAAAAGAATATACTTCTACACAGCCCTGGCTCTGTAAATAGTAACAGAAACAAAGTGGCAAACACACGCTCGTATCAACAAAGCCGCAGCACTACGCTTTGCTTCACAATGCATGTCGACATGTGATCTGCCGCGGCGGAGGGCTGATACTATTTTGATTTGAGCTTGAAGTTAGCAAGAAAGACTGACCATACATTTTACAGTAGTTAGGGCTCCAATCTGTCTGCCTTCATGATAATGTCTACAATGTTAGTGGCATGTGATCAATATAAAAAGTGTGAAGCATAACTATTTTCTAGTTAAATCTACAGTAGGTATCAACCAATGGTCAGTCATTGGTAATACTCATCGAGCCTTATTCTGACAATGTTGCACTGTGCATAAAGGACTTGACTTTGATTAAAAAGCACAGTGAATGTTTGCCAGCCACTTTGGGTGGCCATACTTTTTATGCAAGGCACTTCCTGTTGGCTTCTAATGACAAGTGACCCTTACGTGAAGGGATTCTTAGCACCAGGTCAAGCTTTTACAGCCAGGGGAGTTCCTAATGCATCGTCTATCCCGCCTGGAAACCAGGCAATCAATGTGTGTATGAACAAACCCTGCAAAACCCCTTGAAGGCCATGGGGAAACATTTGTTTTTCAAGCAGCATGGGTTATTAGCACTTTTATGATGAGCTGAACATCCATCATCAATGCAGACAACCACCATCCACTGTTTTTAATGAGGAAATCAATTAGCATTGTGTGTTTCTGTGCAGTGACTTTTTACATAAAGTAAAGTGGTATGCTGAAAGCAAATAACCTGGCAATGCGAACAAGGACAGTGACATCAATTCATAAATCAAATAATGTCACCAGCTCTTTGAGGGTCATAGCTTGACTCCTATAGACCTACAAGTACAAGGCATATAAGAACTCTTGCTTTTTGCCATTAGGGACTGTTTGGATGAGAATGTGACCATTGCATAGGCTATTCCAAATAATATTTCTACATTGAGCAGGAAAAATGGCAATACAGTTTGTTTTTATTTTGTCCTTAGCATGAACATGTCAAATTATAGACTATTACATTTAGCATACAAGGCCTAATTTGCTGGTGAAACTATAAAGACGTCTTTTATTGGCATAATAAACTACATAAAGTAACTCAAAATAATCTGCATAATCTACATTTTAAAATGTTGTCCAGTGTTTTATTCGTTTCCCAACTCGCACTGCTTTCTGTGCTGGTCTGGGAGCAGTAGGCTATTTACCACGTGGCTTTTATCCAAGTTGAGGCGCTTGACAGTAGACCGCTTGGAGAGTAGGAGCGCAGTCGCACGTTACCCGTCGCCTAGTACAAGATACAACATCACTCTGCCACCGCTGGGACCTTCCTTTATATAGACAAGAACTAACTAAACGAGCTCACTCAACACGGATTTTTCTCTTTTTCCTTTTCGTTTTCTTTTTCTTTTTCTCTCTCTCGTCTCGCCCCGGGTCAGGCTTAACCGTCCTTTGTATAGCCAATTGTTAGAGTGCATCATCGTGGGAGCAGAAAGAGGTTTGCCACTATTCCATCTGAGATCGGTGAGTAAGAGGTAGACGTCTTTGTTTTTCAGAATGAGATCGCGCTGCCTCTGCTTCGTCCATTCTCCTGTCTGTTCAACTACAATGTGGCAAACAGTTTACGTGAATAATTTAAAGGACGTGCTGTACTTTACTTTATTCAATTTTACTGCATGATTAAATAAATAATGTAGGCCTACCACTATTAATAGATACCACAGAAAATTGATCTACATCAATGTATGTCAAAAGTTGGGAGCAGACATGTCTTATTTTTCCTGTGTGAACTCCACATTGAAATGAGATAGAGTTAGTTATATTATTTTCTTTTACAATAAAATTGTATTAAATTCCATTTAATTCTTAAACACTAATGTTATTACATTCATTTGATCACAATCTCACTATTCGTTTATTTTTTAAATGTATTGCCAAGTGTGCAAGTATGTACTACATGAACAATACATACACTGTAGGGTGGCTGCAACATAGCTGAAAATAAAGTTAGGACATTCATTGAAATGTTCTGCTTGAGTCTTTGCATTAGCATTAGTGTGACATGGGCGTGGTTTCCTTTGCTACTGGGACAGTCCCAGTGATTCCACAGAGTCAGCCAATGTAAATAAATCACAGAAAAGTCACTGAATCCGATTGCAATTGTGGTTATGGGGTCACATGCGTTCCATTTTGCATTTTTGTGTTCCTCTCTGGCTCAGCGGGCTGTTGGAACAACATGACAGCCGAGAAAAGCGTGCCCGCTCTAAACGGTAAACCAGAGGATGGCAGAGATCCTGAGGGGTCCAGCTCTAGCCTGTACAAGGGGGGGTATGAGAGGGGCCACTGGAACAACAAGATCGAGTTTGTCCTGTCTGTGGCTGGAGAGATCATCGGCCTGGGAAATGTCTGGCGGTTCCCCTACCTCTGCTACAAGAATGGAGGAGGTAAAGCAGCTTAACTTTACATTTAGTAGAAGAAAGACAGGCTGTGTTGTTGTAAGACCGAAGGGAATATGTCTGTGGACATATGGGGCTGCAGAAAACTGACTCTCGTAAGGTGTCAAATGAGCACGCTGTATTTTGAGTCTATTACAAAATACATGATATTTGATTTGTTGCTTTGTTTGACTCATATGTTATTGTTGATTTTCATTTATGTAGTGTCAATATGTTTTTTTGGAGAAGTCTCCTTTGTTAAGAACTGCAAGGTGTATGCTTATACGTCTGAATGTGCAGAGGTCGTAGAACAATATACTGTACTGTTTTCAAACTTGCCTTAAAAAACGACCTGTCCAACACCATCATCATCATCATCATCTTCATCTCAATGCAACTAGTCTTCACTGTAAAGGTCATTCTCCAAACAACGCTGTGTTCCTTTCGTGAAGGTGCATTTTTCGTCCCGTACGTAATCTTCTTCATCTGCTGTGGGATCCCTGTGTTCTTCCTGGAGACCGCCTTGGGTCAGTTCACGAGCGAGGGAGGGATTACCTGTTGGAGGAAGGTCTGCCCGCTCTTTGAAGGTCAGAACACACCTCACCCTGACTGACCTTTTCATCCAGTTACCTATACCTACATGCATCATGAAACAGAGCTTGTTGCTTTGCATCTCAATCAATCAATTTATTTATATAGCACTTTTCATACAAACTCATGTAACACAATCATGTATCTACTAATGTCTATACAGTCACTTATTCAATATACATTATTGATTGTTTAGGTATTGGCTATGCGACACAGGTGATTGAAGCCCATCTCAATGTCTACTATGTGGTGATCTTGGCCTGGGCGATCTTCTATCTCTTCAACTGTTTTACCACCGAGCTGCCCTGGGCTTCTTGTGGCCACTACTGGAACACAGGTAGAGACTACTAATAAGTCATTTGCTTGCTTCATTTTCTTATTTAGATTAGATTGTAATTGTGATTGTTACTGATGATATGTAACGTATACAATATGTACTGTGTATCAAGAAATAGGCACTACAGTAACCAAGTACTTCTGTACACAGAAAATTGTGTCGACTACTATGGAGATAATGGGACCAACATCACAAACCTAAATTCAACCTCTCCGGTGATTGAGTTCTGGGAGTGAGTACAATCTATTTCAATTCACCTTATTTTCCCAGGTTTGAAAAGAAGATGAATGTAGACAGAAGCTTTGTTTATAGTGAAAGCGACATGGTTTGAAAAGAAGATTAATGTAGACAGAAGCTTTGTTTATAGTGAAAGCGACATGGTACAATTATCCTAAACTGGGGTTGGGTCGATGATCAATGCTACGTCCATTGTGGCAGTGTATATAGTTGGAGATTAGCCTGGCTTTGTGCGATTATTGCAGTCAAATTTTGCAGAGATTATTGTTTGGAAACCCTAGTCGCTTTAGCGATCGTACAGGCACCCTGAATGGCAGACCAATCATCAACCAGTGGGAGTGGCTAAGTGTGATGACGATGAAGTCAAGCGTGCATTTTTAATTGGTGGTAGAGGTAGATAAAGCGATTGTTGAAAGTAGCAACACTGATTGGTTAAAAGCTGTCCAATAGCTTCAAATTTAACCAGAGGTCTACGTCCAGTAGGAGGCAACGACTGTGAACACTTCTGTCTCCAGACACAAAGAGAATGTTGGGTCTGGTTACACCAGGCTAGTTGGAGATTAGCGCTGCTAAAAGCATCAGTTTGTGGTCTGCCTGACTCCGTTAACCCTGCCCCCCAATAATTAGCCAGTCCTTTTCATATTTCTGTGTCAACAGGCCTGGTTGGCCAACTCCTTCCCAGCTAGAGACGCGTGCATGGCACCAGATCAGGCCATGTCAGCATGTCCTGCTGGTCACGCGTCCTGTCTCAGAGAGAGAGAGAGAGAGAGAGAGAGAGAGAGAGAGAGAGAGAGAGAGAGATGATTTCTCCTATTTAGAAATGGTGTTTATCCCATATTTAATGAGAGTTTGCTATTTTTAATATAGACCAAATGTGTAAGGAGAAATGTGCAACATACATACAGCATGTTAAAAGGAAGTGTCTAGAGCTAGCCAACTGCCAAGCAGTTGTATTAGTAATGCCAAGACTAGTTTAGTTTACAAACTGTAAATAACCAAAATACTGTAACCCTTTATAATATGTAATATATAATATTGTCACCCATCATTCTGCATTACTATTCATGCATAGTGCAGACTTGTGTAATTATTCTAATTTATAATTTATATTCTAATTTACAAAACAAGACTCATGTCTTTGCTTACTACAGAGCTCAACCAGTAGATCATTCCATGCATTCTCTTGATCTGCACTGATTCCTGAGCTTCCAGCTCAATAGGACAGTTTATATATATACATGTGTATGTGTTTTGTAAGTTGGAGGACAGACACTACAGTCAGGACACTGTATAACACACACACACACAAATGCACTGTTCTGCTGTGCTATGCATTTAAATACCAATGTAAACATGCTCCTTAGCATATGCGGAAATAAATAATATATTTAATATACACACACACACACACACTGAGAAATTTAAGACATCCTGTCCTTCCTAGCAACCAAGGAGAGCGATGGAGGGGTTGTGCCTAATGTGTGGATAGCCACCAAGAACATGTCACTATGATCAATGGCTGGTCAGGAGCTTTGGGGGTGAACTCTGTGGCAAAGCCTTGGCAGCTCTGGGACTCAGTTGTTTTTCTTTTCTGTGCGCTCTCTTGGCGGACGTTTCACAAACAGGAAGTACTTTATTGATTCACCCCCACTAGCAACCTGTGATGTAGGGCTGGCCCCAAATAATCTATTTTTCGGGTATTCGTTCGTTGGGCATGTATTCGATTTAAATATTGGCATTCGAGTATTCGTTTTTTCACAGTATGCATGCATGTTTTTCCATTAATCCCAACTGTCTCCATATAAACCCACATGTTGAAATGCCTGCCCTACACTGTGTCATCATCACAATTGATTGCAATTGGCTCATTTTGTAAGAAGAGAGCAAGGCATACACACTCTTATTGGCTAAAACAAGAGGTATATGTTATTGGACAGCTCTGACTGGGTCAATTGGCGTGTCAGTCAAAGTGGCCATTTTGAGTGCATGGAAGCTTGGAATTGAAGATTACTTCTATTAAACGTCTTAATTATATTTGAGTGTTTTTAATGGTGTTTTTGAGAAAGAGTATTCGAATACTCGTTAAACTGTAAATAACATCAAGTATTCAAAACCTGTAAAATGGTATTCAGGACAGCCCTACTGTGATGTCATTATCAATGATAAAGTGCCTTAAATGTGGCTGCGTCGCCTCTACTTGTTACTGTAATTGTATGAATACTGTATATTTTTTTATTAATTTCATTGACTTGGACCTAGTTGTATTATTGGGTCTAATTTGATGTAAGGTTTATTGACTTTAAAATGACATTTCAATGCCAAATGCTAAATGTACTAGCGATGCATAATTTTTTTTTTCTTTTAGCAGATACACATTTTCAGTCCGCAAAATCAACCGATATACTGATTTTATACTTTTTATATAGTATATTATTCGTGATTTTAAGTACAATAAACCAGATTAACACATGAAATCAAGAAAAAGCCAAATTAATGCTGAATTGACAACCATTTAATTGACAATAAAGATCGGTTTTCCATATCGGCCATTAGAAAGGAAAATCGGACTACCACTGATGTCCTATATTTTCAGTAGAAATTGTCTAATTCCAATCTTCTGATCGATCGGTGCATCCATAATATGTACTGTACTGTAGTGTACGTACTACTGTACTGTGCATACTATACTGTATTGGACTGTACTGTAGTACAGGCCTGTGAAAATAATTAGAGTAGTTACATGGAGCTACTGTATATGGATAAATTGTGTTTTTGTGCTTTTAACAGTGGATAGAGCTCCCTCACTTATCTGTGAATAACTGAAGCATTATTCCTCTATTCTGTCACCAAGAAAAGATTGCTTAATCTACAATGTGTACTTTTCTCCTTAGCAATATTTCTCACAGTAATCACTTTCTTACATTTTCTTTTCTTTTCGTTGGGACGGCATAGACGCAGAGTACTGAAGATCTCTGATGGCATCGAACACATGGGTGGGATGCGCTGGGAGCTGGCCATGTGTCTCGCTCTGGCCTGGTTCATCTGCTACTTCTGCATCTGGAAAGGACCCAAATCTACTGGCAAGGTAAGGTTTGTTTACCACTGTCTGAGTGTGTGTGTGTGTGTGTGTGTGTGTGTGTGTGTGCATGTGTGTCTTGTGTGTGAGAGAGAGACAGCATTTATTGATTGCAGGTGCGTGATACATTTCCACACAATGCATTTGTCTGTGCTTATTTGTGTGTGCTCTATCTTACTGCTTATACTCTAATGCTATTTGTCATACCAGAGCATATCCTTTAGGATAACCAGAGTCAACACAAAGAGCAATGAACTTGTTGGAGCTTAAAACACGTACTCTCTCGTCCTCAAGGAAACTCTTTCACAGGAAGCCATAGGCATTCTCCGTTGTGGGCAGAAGACAAAAGCTGGTCTTTCAACCCCTTTTGCCACTGTCGTCCAGTCCATATTAATGTCCTCCATCCAGTCCACAAGCGGGCAGGCCTTTACTTCTTGCCTTCCTTAAGAAACTCTTAACACAATGAGCCAGAATGACAGAGAGGGTGGCGGAGAGCGAGAGAGATCGAGGGAGGGAGAGAGAGATGGATGGGGGGGGGGGGGGGCAAAAAAAGGCAAAGTGCGTTTTTTGGGGTAAAAATGAATGTGCTCACGTTGTACATGACGGTGGTAAAGACAAGGCAGCGGTGCCTATATCTCCCTGAAGTATCTTTTGTCTGTCTGCAAAGTGAGAGAAACATTCTTCACGGCAAGGCTATAGTGGCTGGTCCAAGATTGATTCCTTTATTCACTTGAGGAAAGTGGGGCGTTCATGAGGAGCATGCAGAGTGTGGGGGGGGGGGGGGGGGG
>JAODOY010003659.1:0-11396 GCA_025399855.1 Forbesichthys papilliferus
GAGAGAGAGAGAGAGAGAGAGAGAGAGAGAGAGAGAGAGAGAGAGAGATTGATTACCTTTGATGGTGCTGGTGGGAATAATGCCTTCTGCCGTTCCACCATAACCCCCCGACACGATGCTAGTTTCATTCAGATTAGGCCCTGATACCATCACCTGCTGTAGGTCCTGGAAGGTTAAAACATAGGAGGGAAGACAGGAAGGGAGAACAGAGGGATGGAGAGTGGGACATTTAGACAAATGAAAGCCACTATGAGGGTTAAGACAACTCAATAAACGAGAAACAAAAAGGGTATTAACTAAAAACTAACTCGGAGACAGGTTGTGTAGGTTAAAGGGTTATTCACTAGATGGGGACAAATATTATTATGTTGATTAGTTGTTGTCACTTGCTACTACCCACTGTACAACTCCATGCTTGCTCTAGCACCTGGAAAGACAAGTTAAATACCCACACCAACCGGTTTAGCTAATGATTAACGTAATGTTACACCGAGAATTCACTTTACTTTTCTGGTCGGAAAAGAGATTTAAAATGAAAGCACACTCTACTCTTTTATAGACAAAGTCCAAATGAAATGTACAAAAGGTTTCAATGATCTCTGCTGTATGATGATGAACAAACACATTGTTTCCATGGTGGAATTTATCCTATCTTAAAAAAAATGCTTCACGACATTCACATCTTTCATTGTCTCACTGATTTTATATCTGTAACAAATTAAAAAGTGTGTTTACATAATAAAAAAGCTTGTAAAACATTAGCTACATAGCCGGTATGATGTACAGTACTGTACCAGTTCCTTAATCACTCCAATTATTACATTTGATTGACCCATAAAGAACAAAGTCCCTATATCCTACAAGGAAAGCCATTGTTTGGTTTGTGAGTGATACTATGAGGGAAATGGCATAACAAAAGGTCCATATTCTCATTAAATCATCACAGCAAAATGAGGAAAAGAGCATAAGCACGCTGGATCCTTAAACATATTAAACCTGGACTTAACAGGGATTCCAAAGTCATAGTTTCCTCTAAACAAGCTTGCATAAAACAAAAAAAAAAGCATAAAACATTTGACACCCGTTTGTGCTGCCATAAACTCAATAGTGATATTGCAATGAGTTTGTAATGCGTTTTCAAACAAAATATCTCCAAAACTATTTGATGCTAGCTGTTAGCTGCAAGCTCAGTTTTGTTAGCAACATTAATTGGACGTCTCTTACAAGTCCATAGTCCATATCAAACTCAAAGGAGAAAATGTTGGGCCATGAGCTGAATATTTGAGAGACCTCTTGCATTAAGACAACGGTTAGTAGGTGACTAATGCTACATTAATAGGGTCAAAGTTAAGAAACTAACAAATATACATAGATCAGACCTGCACACTTTACACACACAATTAAACACACAAATACACATGGCCTGCTCACCCTGGATCTTCTGGGGCTCCCTACCTTCTCATCTAAGCTCCACTGTAGCTTTGCAGCCTACACAGAGATGGTGGGGTGAGGTGAAAAACAAAACAAGAGACAGACAAAAGAAGGAAAAAGACACAAATGCATAACTGAAATTTCAAGACAAAGATGTGACATACATCAAAGAATATCTGCCATGCTGTACGCAGAGCGCTACATACATCCTTGGCAGGTAACATTACAGCACATAATGTTGGCCTTGAACACAGCAGCACAACCTGAGGAAGCAATCTTAAACTGGCATACACCTCACCTCTGCCTAAACTACAAATATTACCAATGACTAATTTCCCTGACGAAATTTACAGAAGTAGACTAGTCAACCATTCCTAGAATATTATCTATTAAAACTAGCAAAGTTTCAAAGGGATAGGTACTGGACCTATCTTGATCCTTTTCGAGCTGTGAAGCGTAGCCTAATCTGGGCCGGCCCGGTAGTTGACTTTACGTTTGCAGTTAGCAAACAGCATAACTTGCAAACAAAGATCTCAACATGATTCTGAACTGTATGTAAAAAAAAATAACTCAATAAATTTGCACCGAAAAGATCCTGGACAGGGTATAACTCAAAACTAAACCTGAAAAATATTATATTTTCATTCTTTTTTGGGACATTTACCGTAAATGTATAAACATATTCGATAAGTTTAACCAACTAGTATTTAGTATTTCTAGTGTAGACTTGTGAGGGTAGAAGTGGTCAATCGACCACTAGTCAGTCAACTAATCGCTCACATCCTGATCCTAAACCCAAATCTCCACGTAGAGGCCAAATCAACAAGCAATGTAATGTTTAATGGGATACTCATGTAGGTCAACTTATGTGTGTGTTGAATTTAGAAGCTGTGAATTCATCCACTAACAGCAGAACACAATGTGTTATGAAATGCCACATGCTAGTATCCTAAAATAACTACAGAGATGTGCACTGGCAGACAGAACAATCCATTTGGATTTTTGAAGCCAAGCCTCTATTAAACGCTGCGTGCACAAACACGTTATGACGTACCACAGCAGTTTGGAATATTTATGCTACATCATACCTTATGTAGCCATTATTAAAAAACCTTTTCAATTACTAACCCATCTGTATGTCTGGATTATGATAATAAAGCTGTATGGATCAATGTACAATTACAATAGTCATGTTCAGTGAATATAGCCAAAACACATCTGTGAATAAGCTTTATCTTATTGGGAAGTGCAGTGAGAAATCAAATCATACATCATCAATACATAGTATTGTATAAGTGTGAATATGCTGAGGATATCAAGCTGCTTGATGGTGTTATTAATTAAAATCCCAAGGACAAAAAACAGAGCCAGTGTCATATTAATTGCATTGTTGCTATGACAACTGGTTAATATCAGAATTAAACATTGCAGAAACACTTCCTGTCACTCATGATGAATAAATTAAATACTGCACTAAATGTATTATGCACACTTGAACACAGGGAGAGATAATATGATTTTACTTTACTATGTGAGCAAGACATTGAATGGTTAGCAAATAAACAAGTTTAACTGCCAAACCTTCTTCCAGGATGTAGTCTTTGCTAAACCTAGTCCTGTTTGTCCATCAAGGTGCGGCTAGACAAATCTTATAATTGCATTCACAAAACGAACTTGTCCAACAGCTGTACTACTGTAGTCTGTAGCTGAAAATTTATTAAAAGTGTAACTGCACCCTAAAATGTGTTTTTTGAGCTGTAAACGAAGTAATAGGATTGATCTGTGATGAGACACGTTAATGCTGGTGTTAATATTGACAAAACTCATTTTTTATAAAAACCGGCATTTTATGGGCTAAAAACAGAACTACACGTCATACGTCAAATTCAAACATGAATGTTAACGGGGGTATCCCTCTCAGCCCCGCCCCCCCTTACCCCCTCACTCAGCTCCTTGACACATTTTTCAAAGTAGTAGTTGGTAAAGCAGGCTCAGCGCTGGGGTGCAGTTACACTTTGATGGTTGCGCTTTAAATTCCAAAAACCTTAAGACAAATGTACTGAAAGCAACAATATTTCAATCAAATTATAAAAAAATATCAAAAAGGTGTGGGGATTATTTAATAGTTTCTACAGTCAGGTCAACTGTTACCATGTGAGGGAGCCTCCAACTGTATTTCTGTTAGAGACCCATTGTTAACCAAACACACGGGATGTGTTTCTCTAGCCTGACCTACAGTCTGTGTCATCGCTTTCATGGAACAAAGCGGTTCCCAAGGTGACGACAGGACTCCAGGTGAAGTCCCGGCGGAGAGGTAGAGGTAGCTAGACATGCAATAAAAGGGACCCACTAAAAAAGGAGCTCAGTCAATGTGCACTTAACATTATGATTAACTATGGTACCTCTTTAGACCTTCCCCTTTTCTGTATTGGGGAATCACAAAACCATGGGACACATGTTTTCACTTCAGTGATAAGAAAATTACAAACAGAAAAGAGTAAAAAATGTTGAGAGTTGTTTTGTAAGCATCGGATTCAAAACATTCACATGAGTATCTTAATAACAATAGTAGCAGCATTAGAACCCATTAGACGCCATCTTGTTACTCTCGACCCACCTGTTCCAGACTGTCATCCTCTGGTAGGGTCCCCGTATCCCCATTGCTGTTGATCGGGATTTCCATAGTGGCAGCTTTACTCATGATGCCGTCGGACATAATGCACGGTGCCTGGGAGATGTGAGATAGCGCGTCAGAATAGATGGTTTAATCAAATTTTTAAAAAGGAATAGCCTGGGTCACACACACACAGGGAGAGATGCTATTAAAAGCTTAGTTCAAACAGCCCAGTGACAGGCAGATGGGAATATGATTGGAACAAACAAGGTGGGTTTTCAAAGAGCGAGGCTAGCACTCATCGTGAGAACAGCACCCATGAAAGCCCCGCTACATGGATCAGACAGTACAATGAGCTGTCTTGTTCAAGTGGCCACTCGACTTTACAGCTAAATTACCAGAACATTACCAAACCCGCTCCCTACCATCACAAAATGCTACGACTGGAATACCATTAGCTAATCAACATTCTACTAGCTACTAACAGATATTAAAATATTGCAGGGCAAGCAGTGATGTTAACTGAAATGTTTAGCTTATCTGTGGTTGACATAATGAATAGCAACTCAAACAATTACAAAGTGTAATAGACAGGTTGCTAGAATTATATGCAACGGTCCTCTCTTTGAGACTTTCATATCTAGAACAGAGCCAGCACAAGCTATCATGATGCCCTTTCTATGATGTGGCATATGACATTCACAAAGGTTGCACATTTGTAAACATTGTCTAATTAAATTGCCATAAAACACGTAAACTGGTCGACTGAATTTTCAAATTCACCCATTTTAGAGATATATGTAGTGTACTGGAATTTTCTTTAAAATACCATAGACATCTGTCAGATATAAATGATTGAATATAGGGATTGCACAATACATTTTTTTCAGTCCCGATACCAGCTCTTTGGGTATCGGCCGATACCATGTACGATCCGATTCCAGTGTTAATTTAAGTTTGAAGTTTATTTGCAAGTAAATGACAGCCAATCGCTATTTTAGGACTTAGATTGCATTATAGAAACCTGCTGCTGATAGTGCGGCCTGGGTATGTTAGACATGGCTAATGATTGACAGCAGACTTACACGTGTAAATTAATTTAATTGGATCAGCCAGCTATTTAAGTCAGTATCGGAACGATTTACGATCTCAGTATTGTATATGTGCCATCTCTAAGTGAAATGCTCTGTGATTAGCCTATCTAAAATTAAAACTTTTAATGCCTCCCGATTTCTATTGTGACAATTCAAGGCCTCTTTAACCTGATTGGTCTGGCAAATCTACCTTGCCTGTCAATCACATGAATGACCTTACACAGCTACTAAGCCTACATCATGTTTGTCAATGGCGTTAATAGGGCAAGATGGAGGGAGCAGAGGAGATGAGAGTGGGGGTTGTTCATTTTGTTCTTTAGCTAGCTCTCAAATCCTACCTACATGAGCTTAGTCTTAGTTTTCTCAACTATAAAAACTTGGTTTTAATAATCAATTGTATTAACTGAGATAACACAGACCTAGATTGTGTGTGTGTGTGTGTATATGTGTATATATATATTTTTTTATCTGTAAGATCTATTGTTTAACCTATTGTTTTATGGTAGGTAGTTACTTGGATGGCACATTCCATAACATCTTTAAAAAAAAAGGAAATATTTGAAGGAAATTTGGAAACAGAAGAATCTGCACTCATTTTAAATGTTACTAAGAATTACTTAGTAACTTTTTACTAAGAATACAGTACACTGGCAGATGACATTGTTAAAAATCAGTTATCTAAAAAGTATTTCTTCAATATCTAATATGTTTACTAACATACACCTCTCTTCCATAAACACCATCAGCTATGTTGCCAATATATCACCTTCCCAAGTTTCAGCATTGTCCCCGTTTGTGTTATTTTCTCACACCGCCACCCAGTTTAGTTAATGAATCCCAATCATACTGACCTTAATCATTAGCCGCAGTACAGTGTTTAAACCCCTCACTTCCTTGTGAGGTCTTGTTACTTTCCATGCCACATTCTTATTGTTGTTTTCACTGTGTACAGCTTTGCAAACCCCGTCGAGAGTGTTCCTTCACAGTAATAATATCCCTGGTTTTGGACCCTGGTCTGTTGTATTGTTTCCGAGAATGGACTCTCTCTGTCCTGATGCCGATCACCTAACCACCGCTTGTCTTAAGTTGCTGCCTACTGCTCAGCCCTTTTGTTAAACTTTTACCTATTCATTTAATAAACACACCACACTTGGGTTATTATCCTGTACTACACATTTGTGGCAGTTCCTGTGCTGCTAATCTCAGAACATGGTTGAATCCACTCAATATTTATTTTGAAACAAATGTTTTTGGTAAATGTGTTGACCAGTGTTATTGGTTATTATCAGACAAATTATGTTGGGGAAACAACTAATAGATTTCTTGAGAAAAGTTATCTTAATGTAAGGGTTTCAAACCTGGACCAAAGGGTTTCTGAAAAATATTGAAAAAAGGTCAAATTAGAGTTTTGTGTTGACACACCAATTTGGGCATGGCCAAATGCAAACTGCTTATGCGAAATAAGACTAGGTCACAATATTTCAGGCAGTGCTTGGACACAGACTAGAGTATTGTGGCATTTTCTGAAAACACCACTGGTGGTTTACATCAGCAAGGTCTATAGACTAACACCAGGGCAGCTAACTCAAACGATTCACGGTTTAAGCACCAAAAACATGTCAACATGTAAAAGAACACTTCCACTATTATCTTAAAGTATTGACCTTACTACTTACTGTAAGCGAGATTCTAGTCATATTGGGCCCATTCTAAAAATAACTAAAAGTAAAATGTCTAATATACAGCAAAGAAGGCTGGTTCATTTAAGTATTTCAGTATTATTTTAGATTACATGTTTATGGAATTCTCATGTGCATTAACTAAACAAAAGCGGCCTTATCTACAGGATGCGACTTTCCAATTACATTTGTTGTTCGAGTGAGTGTGTTCCCTGTGGTGTCACGGGTCTGTAGTGCTACAGTATGGGCTGTTAGTAACTGTTAGTTAACTAGTAGGCACATCAGCACTCAAAACGACAAGAAGCCTGGGAGGCAAGGTATTCATGCATTAAATGGCACCGCATTCCAAAGTACACAAGATTATCAGCAGCAGGCACCGATAAAATCCACGTTATGCGCCTTACAGAACATAACTATAACGATTAACGAACTATTAAGGCCCTTTTACATCAAGCGCGACATATAACACAACCAAACTTTGTCATGAGACATAAGATAAACTATCAGAAACAAGGTGCAGCCAGGTGTCGTGCCGCTATTGTTCCTTTGCCTAAAAAGACTAATTTTATACGAGACGAAAGCCGGTTGTACGAAAAAACAACACGGTAGTCTACGGAAAGGCACCGGTACTGGTGGGAAATTGCGAGGGGAACAATTTCGGCGCAACATCGGCACAGGTGTATCTCTCCAGCAGGTAACGTTATGACGGGGGTTATCAATAAAGCACAGTATGCTTTTATCTGATCTCTTTTTGTATTTACGGTACTGTTGATATTGTTTTAGAAACTCTATTTGATCACTTTGATAAGACTTAATAGCCAACTACACATAGGCTAATAATCTATATACAAAAGGCCCTATTTATGTCAAAATAAATAGAAGCTACTTCTATAGTAAACGCTATATGATGCAATACCAACCACACATTAGAATAAGCAACGGAGACGAAAATAATCGTTTACAAAGGTAATGTCTTACCCTGTCGCTTGGTCCTGTAGTTGGGAGATAATCGGCAAGCTAGCAGGCAAGCTAACGTCAGTGCATCCCAGTATGTGCGCTGTTGTGACAGGATTAATATGCCTTTGTCTGTCTCAATAAAGAGACCAGTTTAATCAGTAACACAATACTCGTGTTAAAAAATAATGTTATATCATAACCTAATATTGACTGATAACGCTGTGTTTTTCTTAGTACCCTCAGAAATAATCACACGGCGTTCCCGTTTTTTTTTAACCAAGGAATGCGTTTACGGAACTGACGACACACGCTCCTCCATGCAGGATTTCAAGGCTCCAGCCCAGCCCATCGCTCCGAGTGTGTAGGGCTGCGTGAGTGTAGGCGCACTGCACAGTGCTGCCAATCAACGCCCGCCCCGGAGTCATAGCCCAGGAGTGAGACGAACCACAGAAAAATGAAATAAATATAATGAAAATGTATTAGTTATGTGACTAGTTTAATATAGTTATTACTGTGCATATTTATACCATGGTAAATACATACAGATGTAGTCATCGGTGTGTTAAGAATCAGAACCCCCCAAATGTGTTTTTCTGTTTGCGCCACAGACCAACAGGTTTTGCATGAGGTCTATCTGAATCAATCTGGCCTAAATATATTTTACGTTTCATTCAATTAATAGGTAAACAACTCATTTTAAATGCAGTAGTTCTACATAAATCATATTATATTTAGTGTTAAAACTGATTAGCCTATATATTGACAATAACAAGTATCATTGGAATACAATTTATATTAACAATATTATCCAAACATTGAAGTAAAACAAAAACACTACTGCACAACACTATCAACAATGATTATTGGTCGCTTTATTGTCTATGGAGGTGTTTGTCCAGGATATGCCACAGGAAGTTCACTACATAAGGAGACTAATCAAAGCAAGCAGGTTTTTTAATTCAGAAAAAAATAACTAGATATATGCAATATTGAATATGGAAATGTATATGTAGTATGTGTAAATTATACCTGCCAAACTATTAATAATAATAATAATAATAATAATAATAATAATAATAATAATAATAATAGTACCCATAACTGTGGCACTGTAGCATACATTTTAATGTATACGTTCTAACACATTTTACAGCTGAATGCATCCTTACTCCAATTGTGTCCTGTCATGCTGTTGAACTGGTTTTCTATATTTTAATCCTTATATTGCACTTAATTACCCTGGCCGCACCATAGAAATAGGCTACAGTATTACTGCAATAGTCAGCTCAGAACCCAACAACACAAGTTGCTTTGTATTTTAAATATCCAACATATGAAGCTATTAGCTTTTTATGTATTCTGTAAGTAGGCTACATTTTTAATTTACTGATTTATTTTATTTTTGATTGGCTGAAGCGATGGCTCCCATCTATAGAAGAATATACACCAAGGTCAATGTGCAACCAATGGACAATGCAAAAATGGGTGGTGTTCCCTGTGCAAGGCAAGGAGTTCCTTGCCATGTTGGATGCATATGTGCTCATGGCCTCTCAGTCCTCATTTAGGAAAGCTTCATCTTGTGATACCATCTAAGCACTACAAGTGCATGTTCCTGTAGTTGATGATTTACAGTCTAAACAGATTTCTCATGCGGCACTACCATGGACAGCATATTTTAAGAAATTAGAATTGTGCTTTTTTCTGGATATATCCTGTATTAATAATAAGTTATTATTAAATTGAAGCACTTGTAAATATTTTATTGTAGAGGCATTTTGGCATAAACAATTTAAACATAGCCAAATTCTTTCAGTATCATATTATGTAGATAATATATTACAGTATACAATACATGACTGAATGTTTTAATAACCAATTTGACCAATTTAAATAGCCGGTACAGATTCTCTGAGCTGTCTCATGCTCTCCAAGCAAGATTTAATATATTGACTTGAATGTAAGATGCCTAAAATCTTGTTAATTTTTAATTGATTGCTTAAAACAATATATGAACACTGCTATTTTGATATAATATTAAATACTTTGAATGGGAAAGGCAATTAAATATGTCATGAAACCCACAATGACTAAATTGTATGAAGAAAATGGGAAAAAAAATAAGTCAGATTTTGAAATGACACGCAATAAAGATGATGGAAAAACCGTCACTCATACGTGTACATAAACGCACAAACACACATGCTTAGAGAGCAGTTATCTTGGCTGGAACGTGCACATTTAACAGTGTGGGTTAAGGAGGGTGTACAATATGTTGTATTTTAAGCTCCAGATGAAGAAAGTGAAAAAACCCTGACATAGTCAACAACTGTATGAAATCTGGGCTGTCTGGTGGAAAGTGGAAATTATTAGAATCAGATGAAATTGTAAGTCAACTCTAATCAGTGAGCAGCATGCAGACTGCACTTTGTGACTCAGAAAATTACTCTTGTAACTACGGGGAAAGTCTCACACAGAAAGGTTTGGTTCCCGCCACTATACTGAGAAAAGCTGACCAAGCGATTTCTATAATCATGGGGGAAAAGTTCTGAAAAAAATTCTTTGGAAGTTACATTAAAGCCAAGTTATATACATCTTTAAACTTAAAAGGTAGATTAAAATGAGTTTGTGAGCCCCGGGCCTCCACATTGAGAGCCAGACAGTGCAGTAATAAAGCATAGTTATTTTCAGGCAGCACAAACCAGAGCAGAGGTTTGCGTGAGAGTCACTACTGACTAACAATATTTATTAAGTTGTTCTCACCAAAGATGCAAGGTAAATACCGCTGAGTAAGCCTTTATACACTCATTTGGATGCAATCCCTATCCCGAGTGGAAACAATATGATGATGATGATGATGATGATGATGATGATGATGACCACCCAGCTTCCCCAGAACCCCTACCAAATGGGATGACTAAACACCCTCACAGGGCCCACATTCATTTAATTATTGAGTTAACATCAGTTAAGGAAAATCACTTTTCTTATCTTACCGTAAACATTCATGTAAGGCGGTTACAGTAATGACAATTACAAAAAAAGCTTCAGGTTAATGGAAGTGCCCAGATCTGTCATACAATGTGTGACTTGTGTATCAATGGATTTTAACCAAACCATTGTTACCTCTAACTTACCAGACTGATGCCACAGGTTCACATTGTGCAGACACCCTCTTTTCAAACAATTAGTGTAAACTCACTGTTAGGCTGTTAAACACTGACGCCATCTGCATACACTCTGCCTTTTATATAAGTGCCTCTGTTAATGCACACACACACGCACACACACACACACACTCACTTCTTTAAATCAGTCACACATTGCACACACACAGGAACATATTAGAACACAGTGGTTAAGGATTTATTCAGGTTTAATTATTTTCAGTAGAATTGCTTTAGCTAAATAACTGTGTAAGTTACTGGTAATTACCCATAAATGTGATTGTCTTCAGCCTCAGTGGGTGCTGCATTGAATTGTTATACAGCAGTGTGTGTGTGTGTGTGTGTGTGTGTGTGTGTGTGTGTGTGTGCGTGTGTGTGTGTGTGTGTGTGTGTGTGTGATGTATGTGTATACAGTATACAGTGTTTGTTTTAGTATGCATGCAGGTATAGTTTTCAG
>JAODOY010003660.1:0-11393 GCA_025399855.1 Forbesichthys papilliferus
AGAGAGAGAGAGAGAGAGAGAGAGAGAACCATAGTGGCACGCTTAACAGTTTACGGTACAATTTCACAACTTCCATGCTAACAGAAGCCAAGCAATGGAGAGACAGAACCAGATACCAGACATGCACCTACACTGGTCTAAACAACCTATACCTCTTTCATAATGGCATACCAGAATGTGCTTTATACCTTTCTAATATGGTTCCTGTTTGACACGGGGGTGGTTAATCCCAAATATTTGTCCCAGACCCAGAACTAAATCATTACGACAAACACATCCGACCTGTCTCATCTGGGCCCGCCTATCTGTTACGGTATGGAGCCAATGCTAGCTGTCACTTGCAGCCTCCAGTCACTGTGACAACACTGTTGAGTAGAGATGAGAAGACAAGCCAAGACACTGCCAAGACTGACAATGTGAAGAAAGACCATCTAGGCCAAAAAAATGTTCTGGCCTGTTATTCCCCAGTAGAGTATTTAAGCAGTTTAAAAAGAAAATACAGTAGGTGACCAGGTCTTGTGTATTTAAGTGCAAAAAATATTAAAAGAGAATGGGGGTGCGTTTATGTCAGTTTGAGATATCCCAGTTTCAATGTTTAAACAAATCCCAGCAGAAGCATGCTTCTACAGTGAGTGTCTGTTTGTGGACGTCATATGTGCCTGGAATGTATCCTGAAGCCTATGAATGCAGCAGACTGAAGCCATCAAAAACAGCCAGAGAATGATAAGTACTCCCTAAAACAATAGCACTCTCCATGGTGTTTTCCAAGAGTATCACTTTTAAATGTACTGTCTTCCTTGGGATTGTATAGTCATTGTTGCATACTAAACAAAAGGAATGTTTCACATTTATTTACAGTCAAATGCATTCCTCAGAAGTAGCATTGCTGCCTCATTGCTAAACTCATTGAGTGTCTCATAGTTGTCATATTATTGAAATTGAAATATACTTGAAATATACTTTATAATTTAGTTTGAATTTCATTCATTTAAATTAATTTAAATGTGCTTATGAAAAACAAATAATAAGTGGTGCTGGAGAAATATTATTGAAATTTGAACTAATCAAAAATAGACAAATAGACTGCTATTGTAACGTTCAGGGCCGCGCCACCGATGGGCGGCTCACCCCCCACCGTTACCGGGGCCTGCGTGCTCCCGCCTCTGGTTACCAGACGTTCACTTCCCCAGCGCTCCCTGTCTCATGGGTGTTCACACTAAATGTATATTGATTGCACCTGGGGGTTTGGCTTTTGTGTTTAGTTTGGGGCTTTCGTTGTTTCGTTGTTGGTTTTTGTTTTGCGTGTTTTCTTCATTAAACGTATTATTTATTCTGAAATCTGCGCCTGGTTCCTGCCATTCCCGCACTGCAGCGTTCCAGATATGGACGGTGAACATTTCTTTTAAATTATAAGGTATTAGAAGATTATCAACGGTGTGACGGTTCATTTGTTAAAGCTCTTGATAGTTAATTTAAAGTGGAGTTGGGGAAAGATTGTTGATATTTTAACTTTAAATTAATTAAAACACCTCTCCATTCAGTGCCATACACTGAAAGGCATATTAAATTGAACACCTTTATTAAATCATGGAAAGGATTTCCATATGCTTTTCTTTCAGCATTAAGAAAATAGGTTGATCCAACTCGATATACTAAGGTTGGTTCAAATATATATATACAAGCATTGGTTAAACTTAATTGGCTAGGGCTGATGCAACCTAACCTACATTTAAATACCCGAATTAATGAGGTTGGTTTTAGTTCATTGAGTCAAATTCATTAGAGCTACAGTATTTGTTTTATCAATGTTTTATTGTTTATGGCTCGGCAAATATTGTATCTACGTCTCCCTTCTTCTACCAACCACACTACAGTGTGTGTGTGTGTGTGTGTGTGTGCGCTTAACTATAAAAAGAGAGAGGAAAAGAAAATGAAAGAGGCAAAAATTTGAGAGAGAAAGAGAGAGGCAGAGAGAATGAGATCGGGATGGTGACAGAAATAGCTGAGGGTGTGTGGAGCGGGCTCTGACCACCGGTATGCATGAGGAAGCAGCCTCCATTCCACAGGCCCATGCAGGGATGGTTAAGAAACACTACAGCCACATGCAAGCCCTGTGGCCCACTCCGCCCTTCAGCTATTCTGGGCCTCTCTGCCACTGTGGTGCCTTTCTCTTTGAACCACCAATGAAGGGTAGGCCAGAGCCATGCATGAGAAGTTGAAGCTTTCAGCATGAAGGAAGTGGGAGAGATGCTGTATTTATTGTTTTTGTAATTATTATTGATGCTTCTCATGTGTTTGTGGCTGTAAATGACCGCCTATTGGCTTTATAAACAGTAAAAATAAATATAACATGAATTCATTATGCTCCCCTCTGGAACTGTAGTTCTGTTCTGTTTAAACAGGTTACGCCACCAATTACTGTATTCGCCATAGACTAACTAAAACATTGTGGTGGTTTACGACCTGCCGGTTTTTGTGGTGCTTTGTCATATTCACGTCAATAACTTATAGCAGGACAAAGTATACAGCAATCACGCTACCAGTGACTTATAGTGAGACAAAGGAACAGAGCAATAGCTCTAGCAATAATACGGAATTGGGATACATCTTGCAGATTTGTTTTAACACCCTTGGTTAGCGGAGTGTGATGTGTAAATTGCTAAGGGAGTTACATGTGAGGTATCTTTGTGTGTTTTCAATTGTATTTCCTTTCATTATATTTACACGACATTTCATGTTCAAATGTGTTTACCTTTATGGTGAATGAGTTCATATATACAGTATATAAATAGAGAGTCGAGACTCTGTGTATTCTTCAAGTCAAGGGCTGTTACAGTGGCCTACCACTGTAAGCACATCCCACACTGCATATTTGTCACTGCAGCTAAACCTTCTCTGGAATAAAAAGTGTTCAGTTTAACATTTCACTCTGACTTGTGGTATTACAGTTGTGGGCTAGGGCTACAGGTTAATTGAATTATTATTATGTAATTATTTAAATGTACTTAACATGGTCAACTTAAAAACTATTGCATGGTAATAAATATAATCTTTGTGAGCATTAAATAATGTTTTATTATCTAATCGGACAATTTAATCAAGTCCCTGAATGTGTAAGATTGGGGGCAGGGCAGAGCAAATAAAAAATTTGACAATCTGATTGTAGATTTGGTAGTGTACTCTTGGGTTTTAGGAAAATCCAGAGTGCCTTGAGCCTGCTCCAGTTTATAAACATTTTGCACAGATAATTGTTCTCTTCTGCTGATATAACATTGTTGGTTTTAACTGTAAAATCTTGCTCTATTTCGATTTTTTTTAGCTACCTTTGGTTGCAACTCTCAAATCTTATCTACAGCAACTTTAACAGTGTCGATATTGCATTGCATTAGCCTATGAATGTGCCAATGTTAAAACGTATATGTAATATATTATAGATCACGTGTAGGCCTATCACAAAGCTTGGTCTGCAGTGTTATAAATAACGGTCAGTGCACAATAATTTTAGTTTTAGTTTACAAATC
Source organism: Forbesichthys papilliferus (assembly GCA_025399855.1). Classification (NCBI taxonomy): domain Eukaryota; kingdom Metazoa; phylum Chordata; class Actinopteri; order Percopsiformes; family Amblyopsidae; genus Forbesichthys; species Forbesichthys papilliferus. The sequence continues at coordinate 3,522 of JAODOY010003660.1, forward strand.
GAACTTTATGTAACATTTTCAAGCCTTACTTTTTTAAGACTTCTAGGGTATGGATATTTGAAGGCCTAGGCATTTTCGCACACTGTCACTGTGAATAAAGCGATTGCATGTTTTAAATATCAGAATTTCATGTGAACTTTGTTTTGACTAGTAACTGACACAATGCAAACTAAATACAATTTGGTACAAGTTGGTAGATAAACAAAAAAGCCAGTTCCATTATATGAAAGTCTTGCAGAGCCAGCCTATACTACGTAAAGTCTGGGACACAGTGCTGGCTAACTAACTGCGTCAAGATCTGCCTACTTGTCAGGAGAGTTATTTTGATTGACAAGAACAACAACCAACTACATGTCTACACACAGAGGATTTTGTTGAGAAATGTATCAACATGACTCTGGCTGTTTTCAGGTAATGTTCTGTTAGATAAGTAGACTACTGTTAGTGTTTAAAATATATGTAACAACTGAAATTAGTAAATAAATTAGGCTACCGTACTAGTGTCGCACTGGAATTACAGATACAGACTTCGTGAGTGACAATTCTAACACTAACAGCCAATGGAAATCTACTTATCGAAGTGCTGTCGAGCTATGTATCAGACGTTCAGCACAGAGTTGCTTATTGCTATTGGACAGAAGAGGCTGAGAATACTGCACTAGCGTTGCACCGGAATAATACAGACTTTGCGAGTGACATGGCAAACAGCCAATGAATATCGACTTCCATACTTCAGGAAAGTCCTTACGAGGGTATATGTAGGCCCTATCAGACGTTGCTTTTGTGACCTAGTGCTAATGAACGGAAAGGGCTGAGCCCATAGGGACCATGTACTTTATTCTCTAAGAAGTAATGTCAGCTATTGCAATCTAAATGTAAGATAATATACTTTTTGTCAAATTCAATCCCTAGCATTTCGCTAGTTTACCATTCTCGGTGAGTGTTGAAAAAATATTCAGATTCTACACAGCCTAAATAGAAACATAAACAAAGTGGGCAACATTGCCTGTGTCAACAAAGCCAAATTAGGCTTTGCTTCACAATGCATTTCGACATGTGAGGTGCTGCTGCAGAGGACAGCGGAGCGATACTGTTTTGATTTGATCTAAGTCAGCAAGATTGACTGACCCTGCCTTTAACAGTGTGTGCTTATTTGAGTTTCCATACGAATTAAAAATGGAAACAGTTTTACACTGCTATAAAGCACTGTGCTGCTATTCAGTGTGCATATATGTGGATTCAACTTGTTTCCTTTCAGCACACAATCAATGATATTAGACACATTGTGACACAATGCATAGTTTGTTCTGTTCTTATCTTTGTACCTAGAGTGCATACATATTTTATCTTGAAGGAAAATATTTGTGATAACCCTTGGCTTGCTGGTAGACTTGTTTGGAATTTAATAATTTGTATAATTAACATTTTAATGTTTCTCTTAGGAGAATTTATATAACATAACTATACATGATGGACAGTTTAGTCGATATTTTCTAGCCCACACTTAGAGAGTTGGGTTTTTATGACAGAATATTTGATTATTTTTAAACTGTCACTGTGAGCAGTACTGTGTAAAACAATAAGCCTGATTGCTAACATATTCCACCCAAACACATACAGAGCGAGGGATAACAGCATTTTCATTCTGTCACAACATAGATAATAATGAGAAAATATCCCTACACTGGATGTGGCCTTGATGAGCTTTATCATTAGGCCTATGTTTCAAAAACATTTCTTTCAATGCATGATTTTATGCATACAAGTTCCTTCGGCGCCCTCTGCTGGCCATATTCTTCAACAAGACTTTGTAATTTACAGAACAAAATGTACATAGGTGATATACACCGATGAGCCAAAACACGACACACATACACCACTCACACACTAAGTGAAAAACATTGGTTATCTCGAACAAATGATGTTATGGTCTGATATATACAGGATTAGAGGTTGAGCAGTAGGATCTTGCCAACATGTTGACATGATGTGGGAGAAATGGGCACTTTGAGCCACTTTGACAATAGCAAAATAGTAAGCATAGTAAGCAACTGGAGCATCTCCCAGATCACTTCACACAAGACTTGTGTTGCGGGGTGCTCCTGGTCAGCAGTGATAGGTACCTTGTGGGGAGGGACAAACCACAAACTGGGCGTACCCTTCTCCATTCAGGGCTGCCTTAAGCCCACATGAACACACTTATGGCCACCATTAGGCGATTAATGTCTCATTGATTGATTGATAGTTAAATATCCTCAATTTGTCTTTGGTATTTATTTGTAGGTTAGGTCCAACTCAGAGATAGAGAAAGAGAGACCATGTTATTATGAGAGATTAGAAAATAATTAATGAAATGAGAAAGAGAGAAACATCAACACCAGGGATATCATAATAATACTGCATAAGCATATTGTTATACAGTTCCATGAGTTGCAGACTGTCCGTGAGCTGTTGCGTTAAGGCCAGAACAGCATCCTCTATAGAGGGCTTGTTGCCTGTAAATATCAAGTTATTGTGGGGACATTCATTTCGATACAAAGGTCATGATGCAGCCACTGATGTAATCTAGCCTGCTGGATTTTCCCAGCATTCACCAATTGTCATTTTAGGTAATTACATCATGTCCTGTGTCTGTAATCACTTCCCTTGTGATTAGTTAGGGTTAGGTTTAGGCTGACTTTGCAGAAACTTTCAGTTAGAATGTACCTTTCCAATAATAGTAACAGCACAATCTTAGCCTATGCAGTATTACATTCTTTACTCATAATTTATGAATGCATAACTGGCAGTATGTGTGAAGAGTTATATACAGTACACTATACTATATAATAATAATAATAATAATAATAATAAAATAGTTTAGCATACCTAGTTGATATGTTATGGGCTGTGCATTCTCTTTATCTCTCTTCATAAATGTACAGTAAGTTCACAGACATCACTGAGAAAAAGATGTTATGATAGATTATCTAATGTAATGGACAGAGATATCAAGAGGACTTTGCTTGTTCCCATATTTTTTCCTATGTAATTATGGAATGTTGATGGAACATTGCTATATTTCACCATGTGTTCATATGTTCAAGCTATACTCACTTCACTTAATCCAAATTCAACTGTCAGTTAGAATACTGTGATCACAGTACTGTATACAGTAATCATTACATTTCACTGAATCTTCATCCTGTATTATAAAGCTGTATAGATATGATATATATAACAAAGTCATAATTGCTCACTTCACTTCACAGCACAATTCATGAACAGTATTCCCAATGTCCAATGAAAAAAGAGAGAAAAAAAGAACATTGTGTAATAATGCTACCATGTATGTCATTAGAAAAACATTAACAAATGATATAAAGGGTTAATTGGATTGTACAATGTGCCTAATGATTATTTTTTTCTAGTTCATAATTCAATAAAGCATGGCACATCTTAATGGCTGAATGAACATTTAAAACAAACACTAAAGCATTGTATGCAATTGATACAAATGTTACTGTTTTTTCTTCACTCTGAAAAAACTCAAGGACTCTATGTCCTTAATATTCTCACAGTGGACATAGAAAATTCAAACTCTGTGGTCTGTCAGCCGTCACCTGATAGTAATGCCTTATTTCACTTTGATTTTCTTCCCATGTATTGCTTGAAAGCTGTTACGGTGCTATTACAATTTCACAAAGCCAATATAATTTTGTCCCAACATCCCATGGCATGAAGCCTGATTAAAATGTGATGGTGTGATATAACATCAATGTTGACTGTAGCTTCTTATCATGTGGCTTTGACCTGATGACAGCAAGGTCATGGCTGGATGCACCGCTCTTATCATCTTATCTGCATCTGTGGGGAGAACCCAGGGCTGCTGGCCAGTTTTTTTGTCGCCATGCTACTGGGATTCAGGTGGGCTTTTTGTTCATTGTGCTGGCAGAATGCAGGCTGTGGGCTGAGGAACAATACTCTGAGTCCTCTGTGCTCAGAGAGCAGTGAAGAAACGGCACGTAGCGACTGTTACATCACGCACCGTTAGGGAACTCCCCAGTGAATGCCTCTCTATAGAGTTTAATTACAAGTTCAAGAGAGTTCATCTACCTTTGCCAATGCAAAAAAAACAAAAAACTATGACATCATTGTTGAAAACATAGGGTGTTATAAAACAAATAATCTCAGAGTCAGATCATGAAATAAACAGCCTGAATTGTAAATCACAAACTTGGCCATCAATACATTTTCACATTGTAGACTTACAATGACATAATTACAAACAATGAAAGGCTTATGTTTTAGTGTTGTGTAGGCTAGATTTAGTAGATTCAAATAAAATACAATACAAATAATCCTACCTAATCTAGTCAAATGTAGAGTTATAAAGTGTTATACAGTGTAATAAAACAGTCAAATAAAATGGTATCAGCCTACAGCTTTAGCTACATTGTATTTTATTTTAATCAGCATATAGGCCTGAAGGGGAAATACATTGTAACTGGGTGAAGGCCCATGAGTGAGGACATATTCAGGTCATATTGGGTTCAAGGATTATTTAATTTGCCTACTGATGTGTTTGCTCTGTTTCATAGTGTAGTCACTATTCTGACTGGAGTGTCATTGCAGGCTATAGCCTAATCTTCATATTCAACGGGCTACCTTAAAAAGGTAAGACTATTTGATATCTGCATCAAAGTCCATTTCGCCTATGTAAACTTTTACGAAAGTGTGGAAATGTATTACAAATTAATCTCGCTTTATTGTAGCATATTATTCAATTGTCAGGGTAGTATAATTGCAGAACATAAAAAGGAGAATGTCGTATAGCCTACTGTGGAATATTTTTAAACCAGTGAGCTGAAGTCGAATGAGAGCATTGCAAGTACGAGTAAGATCGGTAACTTAACAGGTGTTACGCCTAATTCTGTGTCCTGCCGAATTCAGTGACCATTTGAAAGTGCGCATGCGCCACCTAAAAGCATGTACAATTTATTAGTGTGTGTAAGTGTGTGATTTCTCGTGCACTTTTTGTGTCTCGCTCCCTAAGTGTTTTAGTTCGGGAAAGGATTACTAAAAGGTTAGCTATATCGATGGTGGTTTGCTCTGCAAAAAGCTTGTGATTTTAGCGATTTCTGAATAAAAAGTGAATATAATCTACTTTATCTACACCATCCTCGTCGTTTTAAGGTTAATTGATGTCTAGTAATTTCTAAATATTATTTATAGATCTATCGAACTTTTTCATACTTTTTCTGCTTTATTTTTCATACTTCGTTTCGAAAGGGTCACTGAATTCGGCAGGACACAGAATTAGGCCTAACACCGGGTCCGGGTAGGGTAGTGCAACTCTGCTTGTTTGTGTGCATACATGCTTATTTGCAATAAGTCTCGCACATAAACGTTTTAATATGGTCTTAACAGTTTTATGCTATATATAAAAAGTACAGCCCATTTATGTAATGCGGTGTCGATGATTTAATGCGGAACCTTTCAGCCAGTCGCCTTTTCGACGACAAGGGGTGTTAAAGGACGGGTACGCATGCGCTGTAAAGGCTGAAATCTTTGGATTACCCACTGTAAGATGTCTTACTTTGTAAACGTTATGTTAGAGTGTTTACGTACATGGTGACTCATTTTGTGATATTGAAATATAAATAAGGAAACATTATTACTAAATACCTGGTGATATAAATTGGTTTACGTGAATGGCTTGTAGAGCTCACTGTCAAACCGCTGTGCCGGTATGCTATCTGCCTGTAGCCTACTTTACCTTGATCGCCAGCCATTAGTGCGTTTAACTGTTCCAAATATGGAAGGCCATCTGGATCAAAACGTGTGGACGTGTCGTGTTAACGGGTATATTTTGTACTTGTTAACACGTTATGTTTATGTTTATAGATTGTGTTCTTCCTCGGGAGCTTTGGTGAACCATGTTGCTTTATCGCCATCTTCTGGTGTGGCATTGTGGGTAACTGGCTAAGGCAAGCCTAACCCTAAAAGATCATAATGTAAAGTTCTAGATTTAAATTTATTTTAAAACATTTGATCAATGTATTTTCAAATAAATTATTAATGCAAATACATTGCTGAACATATTACATAAGTATACAGGCCAAACAGCGAACACATTATTTCGTAGGTTATTTTAATTATGAGAAATCTAATTATCTCATTAGGCAACGAGAAAAGACTGTATAGCCTGCCACACACTCTTCCTGGCCGCCCTATGCGTAAATACGCACACTTGTTTTTTTTTTCTTTTAGGTGAAACGGTACACAACTACGCATCCAGTATGTAAGGGGCGTAAGGGCTAAGGGATGAGCAAAATAATGAGGCAATAATGTTAATATAGGTCAAATACAATAGGTTTATTGCCTACTGTAGCCTATGGAAGCTATTTACGCACGATATTGACACGCGCTGTCTATGTTGACTGTTAAAAACATTTTAGACCCTAAAACGAAATGTATGATTTTATTTCATTGAGTATTTTTAGCTGTTGTGCAAAAGTTCCACACGCTTTGATCCCGATGGCCTTCTATATACCAAGACAAATCCTTTGTGTTAGTGGTTGTTAGTCATGCATGCGATTACTTTTCAAAACGACACTTAATTTACACTTAAACACGTGAATGTATTTGAAAGTAAGACAAGATATTTTATAAGGACACTAGTATTGCATGTACATAATGTATTTTTGCAGCTTCAAATCAAACACATCTATATGCAAATTATACACCGAATTCATGAGGCTATTTGTAACATGAAATAATACACTCATTACTCAGGTCTGTGTGCCATAGCTTTCTTGTGAGATGTCTATACTTTTCTCCTACCTGTTAGGCCTTTTATTTAGAAAGTTTATTCAGATTTGATGTCAATATCAAATCAATGATTAAGCATTAATTACATTTTCGATCTTTAGGGCCTGAGCGTAAATGGTGAATGTACATCCTTTGCCAAAACACATCAAATTGTTGTAACTTCTCTATAAATGATCAAATCTGTATCAAACTTTACTCAATTCATAAGACTCCCACCCTTAACACTTTAATATGTCAATATTAACTCATAGCGGCACATACTGGCAACAGATAATACTAGATTTTATGCTTTCATGCCCTGCTTCTAGCAGGTTGCCCACATTTTCTACATAATTTTCACACAACACGCATAATGATTAATATCCGAGTCCGTCCCACACCCCAACATGCGTCACAGCGCGAGGGCCCACCCAGTGTTGCTTGCAACCTTAGTTTTTCTTTCTTCTGCGGTTTAATCACACTTTTGACTGCTTTAACACGCACGCATCCTACTTCTCCTAAAGAACTCATCCAATCGATTTCAAATTTTTGCTGGTCAATCAAAACACAATTTTGATTCAGAGTTGTACAAACTGTGTGAATCCAGATTCATTATACAGTATCTCACAAAAGTGAGTACATCTCTCACATATTTGCAAATATGTGAGCATATCTTTTCATGTGACAAAAATGAAGAAATTACACTTTTCTGCAGTGTAAAGCAGTGATTGTACAGCTTGTAGAACAGTGTAAATGTGCTGTCCCCTCAAAATAACACAACACACAGCCATTAATGTCCAAACCGCTGGCAACATATGTGAGTACACCCTAAGTGAAAATGTCCAAACTGGGCCCAATTAGCCATTTTCCCTCCCTGATGCCATATGACTCGTAAGTGTTACAAGATTTCAGGTGTGAATGGGGAGCAGGTGTGTTAAATTTGGTGTTATCACTCTCACACTCCCTCATACTGTTCACTGGAAGTTAAACATGGCACCTCATGCAGCGTTTTAACAGGACAGGTTCCACTCAGAACAGGCCTCGCCATGGTCGACCAAAGAAGTTGAGTGCACGTGCTCA